>CALYDD020000080.1:0-24924 GCA_944472135.2 Trichobilharzia regenti | reverse complement strand
TCTGTAACTGCAGTCCCCCTGGGTGACACAGACTCGAATATCAGAAGAGAGACGCGTGCTTTCGAGGTTACAGATACGCCAACTAGCACGAAACCTAGGTCATGCTGGGCCTCCTGTAGCCGATTGCCTCCAACCATCTGATACCAAGAGGTAATACTGTCTATCAGAAATTTAAATATCGTGGATATCCGAGTAAGTAGACAACTTTTAAAAGCTTGACTGCTACTCTTGGAGGCTGAGTGCAGTTTTGTTGTTTTTGTTGTAAGACTGTAAGTGTCAAGTAAGTTGGCCTTCAAAGTTATTAGTAAAAACAACCTGAGTAACAAAAATCAATAACTCATAAATTGATCACTTGTACATCTTACACCTTGTATTAATCGTTGTTTACTCTTCTTCCCCTCCAATCGAACGGTGTCAATTTTCTGGATTTTAATGCCACGGTATTCAGTTTGGACATGTTACTGTCTAGAGAGAGGGAACTATTGGACAGCTGTCTCGTCCTCGTTTGGGACTTTTCACCACTACACACCCATGACACCATTAGGGATCGAACCCAGGACTTTGAAGTTACAAGACGAAGCTGTTGACCGTTCAGCCACTAGGACGAAACGCGTAGGTGTTTTGTATTCCAATTAAAATATGTGGCTTCAAGTTTTGAAGTTGCAGTAGCGGTAGTTTTGGTTGCTTTCTTTTACCGGGTAGCTGGCTAGCTTCATACGCAACCTTCCCACTCTGGCTAGGAAACTAGATGAGGTTTAGGAGTGTATCATACAGGAATCAAACCCAGGCTTCTACCGTTGAATCACCGACTCATGAGGCTAACAATCCCTCCTCCATCCCGTCCATAATAATCAATACTTTTGCTACTGAAACTTCAAAGCTTTAATTCCTATGTTCCACTCGAAACGCAAGGAATCAAAAGAAGAGGGAACCATAGCACTGTATCTAGTAATTGTTTTATAATTGATCGTTATTCTTACGGTCAATTGAGAAGATTCTCATTCTAGGTGTGTACTGGCTGGCTCTACGCCTAAGTGAGTGCTCAATTCTTGAGTGTTTCAGACCATTTAGTAAAGTCTAGTTAAATGTTTGTTGTGATATTTTTGCTTTTCTTTCACTTCAAAATTGGTGATTTTAGTTCTAAAGTTTGTTTTACACAAATTTACTAAATCTTTAATAATATACCAGGACGAAAGCATCTACAGATTGGTTAAAAGTTTGGATATGTTTTTATTTGCATGCATAACTTTAAGATTTTACTTTATTTTTGCTTCCTGAATATAATTGAATTTTTGATTTTCACGTCGATCGATTGAACCGAAGTGTTCGGTTTCAGGTTGACATATCTGTTGGCTTCTTGTGCAGATGCTTCGATGATGTCTGGGAATTTAATTAGTACTTAATTGGTGGCTGTTGACTAGCAGTGGAATCCAGGACAAGGTGCATTTCGTCCTATTTGAGACTCGTCTAGTGGATAACACTTTGGCGTTTGAAACTATGGGCACTGGGTTAGTCCCTCGGTGGGAACATCATCACTCGCTGGGAAATGCAGGTACATCCAGCTGACGAGTCCCAAATAGGACGAAATGCACTTCGTCCTAGATTCCACTGCTAGTCACCATCCATCAGTTAAATGCTTCTTAAATAATTCAAAATTTTTAAAATAATCTTTCCATATCACATCGTTTACTTAATTAGTTTCCTTTTACCAGTTCACTAAATTTCTTTTTACTGTGTTTATCCTACTGTTTGCACATGTGATAACTTGAACTGTAATCAACATCTGTATCTATTCTGTCCAGTTAGTTAATTGTATACAATAATTAAATGAAGCAGAAAAGGTTCAGTTAATCTTACAAGTTGTATTGTTTAAACTAAAATGTATACAATCATCAAAGATGATAACGAGCGGTTTCAGTGTTACATAATCAATCTTTGAACTATTTTTACAGGTGTGCAAATCTTTATTAAAACATGTGTTTTCGTGTATATGTATTGCATATGTCGAAAAGAACCCACAGAAATGAAAGTAATTACTGATTGTAGTCTGTTCAATGCCTAATGAACTAGTCACATAATTTCCATGTGTTTTAATTAACTTTTTCAAGTATTGGTTTTGTAGGGATTTTTGTTTGATTGCATGGAGGATTTAATCATGAGCTGACATCACTTAATTAACTTTAACATGTATTGGCTTTTTATTTATTCATTATTATTTTCAAAAGAATGGATACTGAACAAAGAATACTCTTTTCAATAACCTATTCATCATCAGGCTCTACAGTTAAATATACACATTATAGTGAATGAATGAATGAATGAATGAATTATTGTTATGAACAACATTAATGTTGCTGTTTAAATAACATCGAATCAATAATAATATCAGTAGATTACAGCTGCTCAATAGCATCAACATAAAATAAGCTGAATGTCAAAAAAATTAGGAAAGGTAATATTACAAATTCATGAATTTATAGTCTCTACTGAAGGCCGGCCAGGGCAGTAGTATGGGCTGGCTGGCTGTCTGGCTGGCTGGCTGGAATTGCTTCTTTTGAACACAGAGCACTGGTTCATTGAGGTGAATTGCAATAGCCTCTTCTGTTTGGAGAATGCGGTGCTTCGATGATTTTGGCAATTTATTAGACACCCAGTAGATTATAGAGAAGGATTCTTCAGTAGTGGCTGACTTTGTGGCCGGTTTGCACCAGATGGTCCAATATCGAACTGTTAATGGTTTTCACTACACCTTTACTTAGCCATGGTAGGAGATGTTCTCGAGCGAGCACGAAAAATCAAGTTCCTAGAGCAACGGTCAATATAACTCGCCCCACAAGCGCTGGTTGAATTGATAGATAATATTTGAAGTGGCCAGCTAGTCTGGGTACTTCATCTTTCAGTTGAGGAATCACCATCTGTCGTGTAGAGAACAACAATAATAGCATTGAAAGTTCTTTGAACCGATTATCTTAATTTCTTCGTAATCATCTCACTTGGTATATCGCCCATGAATTGTAGTCGTATATAAAGAGGCTTCTTGTTTACAGATAGTGAGTAGTCCTTTTCAGCTTTCTTTGTCACGTGTTTCTTGATAAATTTATCGAGATAGCCATTTTCGATCAAAGTATCATATACAATGCTTAATTCATCTTCAATTACGTCTTCTGAGCATATAGCTGTAACTCTGTGGCTGAGGGTCTTCACTAAATTTCTTTTGTACTTGATAGGAACGAAGCTGTGAAAATGTGTATATTGTCCTGTCCAAGTGCTTTTTTCATGCAAATTTCTTTTTATGCTACCATCTGGTTAATATTTTCTTAAGAATTACTTTACACAACATTGTCTGTTGGATGTGAGCTTAACTATTATCAGTATTATTACTGCGTCGGTGGCACAGTGGTTAGGACTCTCGTCGACCATGCACATGGTCCGGGGTTCGAGCCCACGCCGGCGCACACCTGATATCTATGGTCGGCCTGCGAAATTTGGGCTACCGATATCCACGCTAAAAATTCCATACTTGTACCATAAATACAGTGTGTAATCAAGCTGTAAATCAAAAATAAAATATTATTATTCCCTTGGTTCCCGACTGGAATATAGGGCTTCAACAACACATCACCACTGTGTCCTATTTTATGCCACCCTCTTCAGCTCAGCTGATGATTGCCTATAACCTCTCACCTCCTCCTCCTCCTCCGCAAACGATCTTGTCTATGTTAGCCTTGTACCTGCAACCTGCTCGTCTCTTCTCATTTAGATTCCACTCGAGGTATTGCCTGCTGCGTGATGTCATTCGACGGCCTCCTCTCCACGTATGCCCGACCCATCTGCATTTCCCCCTACATATTTGTTGAGTGACCGGCTCTTGGTTTGTTTGTTTGTTTGTTTCCAGAGTTTCTTGTTACTAATTCTTTCTGGCCAGTCGGCCGACCATTTGATCTTCATTATGTAGCTAGCGAAGAATGGCAGCTTTTGATAAAAGTTTGCAACCTATTGGGAAATTGTTTTCGTGACACGCCGGGACAAATTTCTCACCCGTATAGAAGGATCGACTGACTTCACATTTTTCTGTTGAAAATCCCAATCTTGTTTGTGATGCTGGCTGAGTTCAGAAGATTTCCAAACTGGGGTTTCATGTTGGTGAAGGGGTATCTTGCCATTCCAATTCTGTATTTGATATCTTCATCCGTTCCACATGTGGCTGTGAAGCCGTGCTTCCTAGATAATTGAAGGGAGAAACCTCTGTCAAATTTCTCCCTTGGATGGTGATTGGTGCTGGTTGTTGTTGCATTTGCTGTTGGTTGGTTGGTTGTTAATCTTCATCACCTCCATCGTCTATATTTTCACCTGGAGTCCTGTCTTCGCTGCCAGCTAGTCTGTTGGTTTTCACCTGGAAGTCTTCGAGTTTGTGTAAAATTAGACATATATCATCTGCGAAATTCAAATTGTCTAGAGTCTTCTTATCGGTGGTCCAGCGTATTCCTGTCTCCTCGCGCTCCCAAGCACGCATAATCCAGTCCACCACAATTCAGAGTATCATCGGTGATAATAGGTAGTCAGTTTTGTCTTACTCCTGTATTCACTTCAGAGGCATCGCTTAGTTTCCCTCTATGGATCACCTGGCTGACATGTGGCATTGTCACATAGCCAACTGTTGAATGAGGTTGGTAAAGACTTTGGGCACTGCATGCCGTAGTGCTGAAGTAGTTTCTAAATTACTTGTTGGTCAACGCTGTCGAAGGCCCTTCCAAAGTCGATGAGGTTGATGTGGGGAGAGGTTTAACTGCCATTCTATACTTTGTTCGATGACGATGCGTAGAGATGCAATTCGATCAGCACATGATTTGCTTTTCCTGAGGAGCGGCGGAGTTTTGCATGCAGTTCATCTTTTATTCTCTAGGATGACGCGACTTAGTAGTTTACTTGGCGTGGACAAGAGTATTATTACAAGCCAGTTCCGGCAGAGACATAATTCGCCCTTCTCTGGTGGCTTGACTAGGTAACCAGCCTTTCTGCCAATCAGTAGGTATCTCTCCTTCCTTGCAAATCTTTTGCAATAGTGGCGTCAGCATATCCTCTTGGTCCGTTCAGTAGCTTGATCTCATTGAAGATTTTGACTTTCACCGCAGGATTAGTGTCCACTGTCAGTTCTGTGTGTGCAGCTGTTGGTATTTCCGGACGAGTTGCAAGTTATGGTTGATTCAATAGTCCTTCGAAGTGATCAGTCCATTGTTTTATTCAACTAAGATAATGAAAATAATATATTAAATGAATATGTATTTTATTGTATTCTAAAACTTTGATCAATTACGTGCAGCCTGAATAGCTCAGTTGACTGACTGCAGTACGCTGGTCGAATTGTAGAAGTAACATCAGTTCCTCCAGGATTTCAGATACACCACGTTTTCACTGATGAGTAATAAAAACACTATAGGATTTATGTCAAGGAACTTAATGCTAAGTTCCTATTATCTTCGAGGACGCTCGAACCGACAATTACTATGCACAATATTGACCTTAACTACAAAACACAAGGGTTGTTAATAAGCTGTATCATTCCGCAGTTAAAATCAATGCTCTATACAAAGTCTGTAAACAAATGTTTTACAAGGATGAGTAAGTGTCCTCACCTTCAACCTGCTGCGCCCTACTGGTCGCGGCTTCCAACTAGAACCCCAGGTTAACTGCCTGAATAGAGCTAGTCGCTAGTGAGCACCTCATTGGTATTCAAGTGTTGGTTTTTAGGGATTTGACTGGTTACCTGGAGTTATAATGAGCAGTCGTGACCTGTAGGTTGCAGCAGGTCGGGTGTGAGGACAAATACTAACCACCAAAGACATTGACTAGGGGTCGTGAATGGGCATAAGTTAGAATTTATGGGCTAGCCATTGGATTGGGTCCCAGTAGCTTAATGGTATACGAGCTCGGTGGCCTTGTAGCCAGAAGGTCTTGGGTTCGAACCGTGGTGGGCAAGTGCGTACTGATGAAGAGTCCCATAGTAGGACGGAGGAAACAGCTGGCTTTTCAGTACTCCGTGCAGGTTTTCCATTGGTTCTCTAACTGATGTGTCAGCTCATGATGAAATCCTGTAACTAATGAAATCCCTACAAACCAGCACTTGGTCTTTATTAAACTGACAAAGCGCAGCATGTGGTTAGTATCAATAGGGACCGAAACTGTATTATTGATTCAATTATTAGAGGAGACAAGAGGTTCTTTGGTCAAATGTGTAACAATGACCACTTCTTCTATTTCTAAATAGGATGTAGTAAGAATAGATAGTAATAATACTCTCACTGTTAATTAATTATTTAATTGCATCATATTTCTCTATTACCGTTGTTTGTTTTTAATACCAAAGAAAATTGGAAAAATGTACATAATGATTAGGGAGGAGAATGGCGCCAGTCTATGTAGACTATGACTGTTAATTCTCTTCTTGTAGTGGAATGCAATTTCTTAAAATACTGTTTAAGGGATGAGTAGAAAATACAGTTGGAAATGTTTCGTTGTACTGCCTATACACCTACAAAACATTTTTACAAGAATACTAATTTATTCAGATTTTGCCGTCTTAACTTTTGTAAACCAACCTTACTGTTCTTCACCTTGTATACCCTACCTATCCTTTGACTTGTCTGCTTATAGCTTGCATTTGCCTACTTAAGTTGTGTTTCTTTAGATTCTTTATTTCTCATTTAATTGAATTTGAGATTTTCCCATCGATTGATTGGACCGAAGTGCTTGGTCTCAGGTTGACATGTCGGCTTCTTGTGCATATGCTTCGAAGATGTCTGGGCATTTAATTAGTATTTAATTGGTGGATGGTGACTAGCGACGGAACCCAGGATAAAGCGCATTTCGTCCCATTTGGGACTCGTCAGCTGGATGTACCTGCATTTCTCAGTGAGCGATGATGTTCCCACCGAGGCTCAAACCCAGTGCCCATAGTTTCAAACGCCTAGGCTTTATCCACTAGACCACTTGGGCCACGAGAGCCACCTCTTGTGCAACGGGCCATGTACTTTATTTCTCACTCGTTGATTATGAATGAATTCTATAGACTAGGCATAAAATATGACAGTCATGCTATTCAGGTTAATTTTAGTCACATGGTTATGTAGTAGACTTTTGACAACTAATTAGTGTGCATGTATTCGAATCCTACAGGTAGCTGGGTATAGCTTGATTGCCTTAGACAGATAGCATGTGGCTTCGATACTAAGTTGTATAATTTTTAATATTCCAGGGAACATTGCTTTTGACTGCATTAGGACTGATAACTGATAATAAGCATGAAACAGAGTTCAATATTGTTTTACAACAGACGGTATAAGTGTTGTTAAGCCATTCAAACGCATACGATGATCATAAGTGAACTAGAATTTGGACACGATTCTTCTTAATATCTTAACAATAAGTCAGCTGGTTCGAAGATTTTTTGTGTCCCCTGTAACTTGACTAACATGAAAATATTTATTCGTTCTGTGACCAGTGCTCTCCACGGTGGTATATACCTCTGGTTGGTTTGGATGAGTGGTTAGTTGTGTACCACTCACACTAATCAGTGCTGCTTACTGACCAGTCAGATCGAAGTAGTCTAAAACCCCCGACTGCCATTTCATTCGTTTGAGGCCAAACTAATCGGTGGTGAACACGGTTTGACTTAGTTCAGAGGGTCAAATCAATTCAAACCGTCCGATTTCTGGTTAGCTACTTGGATGAACTGGTAATACTATTATAAATCAAATTCACCTTTTTCCAAATTAATCCATTAGGTGATTAGATCACTTTGATCTGTCTAGCCATCAAGCACAACTGGCTAATGTGAGTGGTATTCAACTAATCATCTCAATCAAACAAGTTTACTTGCTTTCTTGATTACCATCTATGGTGTCAAGCAGATCACAGATATTGTGATCGGAATAAATTGACTTCCAAAGGAAACTACTATGATGAAATGTCACTTACCTGAACTGTATAAATTGCAAATTAGATTTAACACTACTATACATGTATTTCAGTAGTAAGTGATATTCACTATTTTTATTACATAGCTATGGGTTGACTACAAGTGGAAATTTCAATCTAAATTATACTGTACAAAAGAAAGTCGATATAAATCTCTTTTAAACCGAACTATATGAAATTCATATTACTGACTATTAAAAAAGGTATACCAGGACAAAAATAATTCAAATAATTCCATCAGATGAATGAATGCAGTGTAGATATAATCTTAATGACTTCTGAGAACGATTCTTAATTCATGTCGTGGTTTCCTCTTATTCTTTGATTGGATACTAGCCACCAACTAGTGTAATGGGTATGTCTAGTCCTATCTTGGGTGCAGACTGAATTCTATCAGTCAAGTTTGCAATGTGGCTGTCATGCGACTAGGTGGTTCACCATCATGGTGCACTATGAATTGTTGGTATTAGATGGTTGGAGGCAATCTGAAGGAAACCACACCTGACTTAAGTTTCGTGCTAGTTGGCACTCGCTAGTCAGCAAGGCGTATCTGCAACATTGAAGGGACCCAGGTCTCTTGTGAGATTCAAACCTGCGTTACCCAGCGGGGCTACAGTCAGAGATGTTACCACTGAGCTTTCCAGACTCGTGATTGACCTGGATGGCGTGGGTTTGAATCTCAGAAGGGATATGAGTTCCTTCAAGGTCGCAGATACACCTTGCTGAATGATGAGTGCCAACTCGCACGAAACTTAGGTCGAAGGCTTCCTGTGGCCGATTGCCTCCAACCGTCTAATACCAGTAGTTATTCTTTGCTAGAATTGAATCTTTTTATGCTCATTTTTTAACTGACTACTATTTATGTTATGGTTGAAGTTGATATGCAAATCTGGGTCACAGCTGCCTCTAGATTCTTAGTCCAACTTCTCTACCAGCTGTGAACAACAAGACCCAGTTACTTACTGTCCAGCACATCATTTTCACTGTAATCGACTAAAGTTTGCTAAAACTTTTTTACAACAAGCTGTCATCTTAATTCTGTCACATAACTCAGTCACTGTATTTTAATTCTCTTTTTTATTTGGACCAGCTTTGCTGTTCACATAAAATGCAACATAGAACAGTCATTTTTGTTTTGATCGTTTCAAGTAATAAAGTTGAATGTTTTAATCACCTAGTTAGTTCTATTTGATATAAGATTAATGTAAATTGTTTTTTATGTGTGTTTATATTTTATATGACATGGGATCAGAGAATTGGTCGATTCCCTAATTCATCATCATCATCATCATAATTGCGGCACTTTGTTTTCCCTTTTTTTGGAGAGTAAACATTTATAAATTTCTAGCATGTATCATTTCCCATGTATCCCGTGTATCACAGTCTGTTAACTATTACTATCGTGTAATTCATTCTCAGTTTTGTCGTCTTAAATAATCCTTCTGTATTCATTACTCTATCCCTATGAATGCAAAATTCGTCTACATTCGTATTTGTTTTTACAAATTTCTCTAATTACTGCCGCCTTGTCTTTTAATTGTGTATGCGTAATCGGTGAACACGTTAAAAACTCCACATACACATGCATACATGCGTATATATATATATATATATATATATATATACCAATAGTACTAGTTTCTTTGTCGTCGGGTGTAGAATTAACAGAGATAAAAGCTATGAAATTGCTTCTTTGTTCTACCTTATTTCTTCATTAGTATACGCATTTGTATTAACTGGTAATTTATCATTCTATGCTTGTATTTTAATTCAATGCCTATTCTCTTTCCTTGGTTTATTTGTTTATTTTACACTGTGATACAGGTGTGAAAGGTTTATTATTTTAGATTCATGAATTATTATGGTTATTACTATTATTTTTATTAATAGTAGTAGTGGTAGTATTTGGATTATTGGACAAAATAGAACGTAAAGTTGGATTTTTTTTCAGATAGGGGTATCTGGTGTGTACTTCTTCGCGGAATGTAAATGCTTTTGTGGTGTCGATTTTCCTACTACCGGAGAATAGATTTCTTCTGTCTTGTTTGCCTGTCACATAATGATATCAAACTATCAGACATTCAGCTATGTGGTATAGATGGTGACTAGCCCTAGCTAGAATCCAGGCTTCACATATCGCCTTATTTAGGACTCCTCAGTTGAATGTGCCTGAAATCCTCGGTGAGTGACGATTTTTCTACTCAAACATACTGAGGAGTCATCAGATGAATTCATCTGATTCATTCACGTTTGAAGCATCCGCACTAGGAGTTGGAATGTCAACAGAAAACAAACATTTTGATACATTCTCACACAGGAAAGACAAAAATTAACTTAATATTATTAAAAGCATCCATTCTTCCATATAAACATTATCTACAAATTTTAATTTCAGAGTCAATTAATATCTTTTGCATTTATACTACTTCTAAGTAGTATAATATTAAGCGCAAAATTATTTCAAGTTTATACAGAATTCTTATTGCTGAAGTCATGCAGACCATAAAATTTAATCTTCTTTTAACTTCTTTTTCTTCTTATGTAAAAGGGGAATCAGTTCACATGGCTACCCTTAATTACTTCCTATTCATTATATTCTGTGTCTCTTGGAAATCGTATGCGGTCATTTTAAACCTTTCTGACGAAGAATTATATCTGTTTATTCATGATTGAGCACTAAGACTTATTCAGTACAGGAATATTTCTTGCTAGCAACCACTTTATAATCGAATTGTCCCATACGATCAACCAACACATGATTAAAAGTGAATAGGAAGAAAGAGAGAAGGTAAGGAGCGTTGGGATGAGTTGGGAGGAAAAGTCGACATTCACTGAAGAGAGGAGGTAATTGGTGGATTAAGTACTGTCAAATATATATAAAGTGAAGTGATGAAACTAACTGGAAAGAGCATTGCCAGAACTAAGGCGAAAAGAATATGCTTCTGAGAATGTCTTTGAACACAGAACTTTGTCCATATATAGTTAGTATTTAAGTTATGTGTAAGTAGTAAAAACGGGAAGCTTTTATATTAGTTTGTTCATTAGATGTATCACAGTGAAGAAACAGTATTATTTACTGGATGACATTTCGATCACAATTCATTATTGTTCATAATCATGCCATCAATTATAATCACACGACTTTGAAACTTGAGTTTTATAGTTTTATTTGTTCTGTCCTATTTGTCGTCGTTGGATGTTTAGAATTTTCCAGATATATGGGACAGGTGTTGATTCATTCCTGTTACATGTATTTGCAGTTGATTACATAAACAAAGCTTCCGTTATCAGTCCCTATGACATTAGATTTTAAAACTGTCATCCTATCCCATCCATCCTATTGTGTGGTTGTGTGCAACTGTATGTAGTGAGTGCTATAGCTGAACTATTCTCTAGATTTCTTATCTTATTCGGATCAACCAATCTAGATTTTTCTAGGTTCGAATCCAGGTGGTTGCGTACTGCTGAAGAGTCGCAAACTAGGACGAAACGGCTATACAGTACTCCCAGGTTTAAGAAGCTTTGTTTATCGAATCAGCTGGGAATACCTGCCTGCAATAGGAATGATTCAACATCTGTCCAGCCAGATATCTGGAAAATTCTACTACCCCTACGACGACAAAATAGGAGAGGACAAAGGAAACTATAAAACTCAACTTTCAAAGTCGTGTGATTATAATTGGTGATACGATTATGAACAATAAATTGTGTTCGAAACTTCATCCAGTAAATACTAATACTGTTTCACTGTGTGATATATCTAATAAACAAACTTATACGGAAGCTTTTAATTGGTTAAATTTCAGTCTAGTAGACAAAAGCAGTGAGTAACGAAATATTTAATTTCCTATCAGATCCTCATCTATGTCTCTACCCTAATATATATATATATATATATATATATACGTGTAGCAAGCTATATGTAGTTCCAAAGGAGTGTTTGGTATAACAAGTGCAAGCTGTCCTCCTTCTTGGTTTTGACTGATATCGTCTGACTTTTTAAACCAATAATTGGGAGTCACACTTCAGTAGTAAGAAACGAAACTTTCGGTCCAGCAGAGACAAACAATAGAAAATCCAATAGTTTCGATAATTGGTAACCGGTACATGTTGCACAAGAACTGATTGTTGTGGTACAGAGCAGTCTATTAAGGATGCTTTGGAGTTTTTTTTCACTATGAGTGTTTGGTTGTTGTTTTCATGGGGACATTTTCACACTGAGATGCGGGTGCATTGAATTGATGAGTCTTGAATAGGGCAAAACACCCTTCCTGGATTCCACTTTTAGTTTCAGACAAAGGTGAAACAACAGTCTAAGGCTGGTTGGTTTTCAGTGTTTCTGTGTTTTAACTGATTAAAAATGTCCATTAAATTTTTTCAAAAGAATGGATACTGAACAAAGAATACTCTTTTCTATAACCTATTCATCATCAGGCTCTACAGTTAAATATACACATTATAGTGAATGAATGAATGAATGAATTAGTGTTATGAACAACATTAATGTTGCTGTTTAAATAACATCGAATCAATAATATTCTTGATAGATTACAGTTCAATAGCATCAACATAAAATAAACTGAATGTCAGAAAATAATTAGGAAAGATAATATCACAGACTGATAAATTGGTAGTCTCTACTGAAGGCCGGCCAGGGTAGTAGTATGGGCTGGCTGGCTGGAATTGCTTCTTTTCAACACAGAGCACTAGTTGTTCGAGGCGAATTGCAATAGCCTCTTCTGTTTGGAGAATGCGGGGCTTCGATGACTTTGGAAATTTATTAGACACCCAGTAGATTATAGAGAAGGATTCTTCAGTGGTGGCTGGCTTTGTGGCCGGTTTGCACCAGATGGTCCAATATCGAACTGTTAATGGTTTTCACTACACCTTTACTTAGCCATAGTGGGAGATGTTCTCGAGCGAGCACGAAAAATCAAGTTCCTAGAGCAACAGCCGATATACCTCGGTCCACCACAAGCGCAGTCGAGTTGGTAGATACAATATGAAGTGGATAGCTAGTCTAGGTACTTCATTTTTCAGTCGAGTAATCACCGTCGGTCGTGTAGAGAATAATACATGTAGCTCTCCAGCATTAACAGTTATTTGAACCGATTATCTTAATTTCTTCGTAATCATCTCACTTGTTATACCGCCCTTGAATTGTAGTCGTATATAAAGGGGCTTCTTGTTTACAGATAGTGAGTAATCCTTTTCCGCTTTCTTTGTCATGTGTTTCTTGGTAAATTTATCGGGATAGCCATTTTCGATCAAAGTATCATATACAATGCTTAATTCATCTTCAATTACTTCTTCTGAGCAAATAGCTCTAACTCTATGGCTGAGGGTCTTCACTAAATTTCTTTTGTACTTGATAGGAACGAAGCTGTGAAAATGTGTATATTGTCCTGTCCAAGTGCTCTTTTCATGCAAATTTCTTTTTATGCTACCATCTGGTTTTCTTGTAAGTAGGACATCCAGGAAAGCAATTCTGTCTTGGGATTCCTCTTCACATGTGAATTTCATAGCCGAATGTACTTCATTGAATTCAGTAATTATTGTACTCCTGTCAGAAGCATTATCACATTAACACATAATCTGTGTTTGATTTATTCTTCCATAGTATTCAGCTATATACGCAGACCAACATGTTCACTTTATTACCGCTAGATAAATTTCAGGTGTGATTAAAACAAGATATCACTGTTCATTGTACTAAGATTCTGTCATAAAACTTTATTTATTTATTCCATGCTTAAATGTGCTCGCATTTCATTCTGTATCACTTTTGCAGGTAACATTAAGTAGTGCACAACGTGGAGAAATAGAACTATGGTTAACTTCTCCAGCTGGGACAGTTTCTCAACTGTTAAGTAAACGACCAAAAGATATAGATGTGGCTGGATTTCATGCATGGCCATTTATGTCTGTGCATTATTGGGGGGAATTGGCCAATGGAACTTGGAAACTAACTGTGAAATCTGGAAATGCTGTTGGTAAGTCTAATTTAGTCAGTCACTTTTCTCTAACCTGTTATACTCTTTCTTATTTCATAATCAAGATGTGTCAATTGATGCTTACATAACAGATCTCCACCTTCTACACATTTAGAAAGAGCAAAAAAAAAAAGAATTGAGCAGAGAGTATCCTTTTTGATATTTTCCTCTTCTGGCTCTACAATTATATATATATTTTTTTCTTTCACATTCCCAGTGGAACATAGGGCTTCAAGCTGGAGACTTGAACTTTCTGTAGCAGTGGTGTTTATTTTTACAGGATGGGGTTGCTAGCCTCATGCCCAACCTTTCCTCTTTACCGACTTTTATTACTGGTTTGGTGAGGTAGAGGAGTGCACCGGTCGGGGATCAAACCCCGGACCATGTGCATGGTTGGCAAGCGTCCTAACCACTATGCCACCGACGCATATATATATATATTTTTTTCAAGTATTGGTTTTTGTAGGGATTTTGTTTGATTGCATGGAGGATTTAATCATGAGCTGACATCAGTTAGAGAACCACTGGAAAACCTGGGAGTACTGGACAGCCGTTTCGTCCTAGTTTGGGACTCCTCAGCAGTACGCACCCACCGGGATTCGAACCCAGGACCTTCTGGTTACAAGGCGAGCTCGTAGACCATTGAGCCACTGGCACCCGATCTAATGGTCCTTGAATTCTAACTTCTGCCAGTTCACGACATAGCGCGACCACTTCGCAATGTCTTCTTCGATGAGTTACTGCCTCATCTTCGACCTGCTGTACCCTACTGGTCACGGCTTCCCACTAGAACCCCAGGTTAACTGCCTGAATAGGGCCAGTCACTAGTGAGCATCAGATGAATTTTCAAGTATATATATATATATATATATATATATAATATTCTAGAATAACCATCATTAACAATATTGGTGCTTTCTAAATACCATCGATTTGTTAGGTAAAATCAAAGGAATTACAATCCGAGAAAGACGCTTTAGTTATAATAAGTTATGATGAGACCTGACCATTGAGAGTAGAAGACATGAAAAGATTAGCTGTCTTCGATCATAGGTGCCTGTGCTCTACCTCCCGTGTGAGGTGGTATAATAAGGTGAACAATATTGAGGTTAGGCGTCGAATGCTAGGTAAGGAGGGGAAATCAATCGACGTGGCTGTGAAATTACATCGACTGATATGGTTAGGACATATGTTACATATGCCTAGTCATCGCCTTCCTCGATGGGCAATATTGGCTGATATAGGGTCAGACTAGAAAAGAGCTAGCGGTGGTCAAACGAAAACATGGCAGCAGTTAATAAAATTCACAACAGTTAGTTGAATCCAGTCACGTAGGAAGGTGTAGAATTCCTGACTGGTTGGAGTCCTTGGGACGGTAGAAATCAATGGTTGGAAAAATTTTGTGACATGACTCAAAGTGGTCGTTGTCAATGGCTGGTGCAGATGCATCCACTCCTTGTGACTTATGACTTCCAGTGAAACTCATTTGTTTGTTGTTGTTACTATTCCTTTGTCTCACACCTCAGTTTACTGTCTCTGTTATGCATTTCTTCCACTTTCTTCTCTTGCATTGTGTGCTACAAGGAGGGAGTGTGGTGACTTGAACTGCTGCACATCTGTGCAAGGCAGTTCTATGTCGAAAACAAACAGAACAGACAGACCACCGGCGCACTCCTTCAAATATAACTACTATTTATTAGGATACAACATTTATCAACTGCACATATTGACTTGAATCAACGGGTAGATCTATAGATCAAGAATATGATAAATAAATTACTGTTTGAGAAGAAGAAAAGGTAAATTCATGGAAATTAGATTGCAGAGATTCTGATTTGTCTTCCGTTTCTTCTGCTATCAAAAATTAGTAATAGATAAACGGTGACATGTCATAATAGCATAAAGAAGTATTTTAAAATGACAGACGAGATTAACTTCTTTTTCTGTTCTAACATGATTTCATCTCCAGTTCTTGTATCTTTCATAGCACTAACAGACAGGTAAAGATTCGCCTTTTCTTAGTTTTCTGAATATTTGTAGTGATTGTGTTCCTCTTTATCCGAAAGCATTTAATTTTTGCATTTATTACAGTCTATATTTATGAATGACCAGTAGGGTGCAGCAGGTCGGGTGTGAGGACAAATACTTGCCGAAGACATTGCCTAGCGGTCGCGCTATGTCATGAATTGGCAGAAGTTAGAATTCACGCACTGGTGGTCATTAGATCCGGTCCCAGTGGCTTAATGGTCTACTATCTCGATGGCCTTGTAACCAGAAGGTCCTGGGTTCAAACCATGGTAGGTAAGTGCGTGTACTGCCGAAGAGTTCCGAAGTAGGACGGAGGAAACAGCTGGCTGTCCAGTATTCCCTGCAGGTTTTCCAATGGTTCTCTAACTGATGTGTCAGCTCATGATGAAATCCTGTAACCAACCAAATCCCTACAAACTAACACTTAAATAACAATTAGAAACTCTTAAGATGATTTTCATAATAGTTGTCAGTGTAGACTGCATCAGAAATATTCTAGAGAGTGTAAATTTTGACTTCGTTTTACTATTTTAACAAACTATGCATGTCTTTATTCCTTTTAGTATCAATCCATGATTGGAGTCTCATTTTGTATGGGACAAATACTCCCCCGCCATCTGTGCCGATTTCTTCGCACAGACGAGGTGTTCGTCAACTGCCTAGAAATCAAGAACCTAATCTTTCTGTGAAAACACAAAAAACATGGGTTAATTCACAGAAAGATAAATCGCCTCCATCTAAATCTGTACAACAACTTCAACAAAAATCTATACAGACTTCAAAGCATTTTTCTTTTGATTCAACTGTAAATCCTCCTAGTGAAAATAGTAATAATAATAATAATAATCTTGATCATTCTGCTTTCAGTCTAACTGAAAATCACAATTCATATCCGTATCCACCATTTTATTATTTAAATAATCAAAATTCTTATCGATATTGGCCTACTTGGAATAATGAATATCAGGGCCTGTCACCCATTCCAGCTCCACCACCTCTTCCTCCACCCCCACTGCCACCAGCACCAGCAATTTCTGTCGTCCCATTGCCATCTTCCTCATCATCATCATCGGCTTCGTTGTCTCCGTCTTTATCACCGTCTTCATCTCATGGATCTCATGACGTATATGCACACTACTTCCCTCCATCATCTATCCCATTCTCTTCAATAGATCATTCTTCTTCTTCTTCTTCTTCAAAAAATGTTTTAGACCAATCGAATCCATCAATTGATTTCGACTTACCAGCATTAGTTGTACAGTCAAATGATTTTACACATTTAAAAGCAACATCAAATACACTGAATCGAAATGAATATTCTGAGAAGAAAGAAATTATTTTATCGCATGATCATGAACAATATTCAGTTAATCAACAAGAATCATCAATACAACAACAACAACATCATAATAATAAAATTATTATGAATAGTGATAAAAAAGTATCATTTAATTGTGTATCTTGTGTTAGTATAAATCAACTCTTCATAATAATAAGTACTGTTATGCTGGTATGCAGTTTGTCTATCATGTATACAAAAGTTTAAATCTACTTTTTTTTAATCTTATTCAATATTTCTTTTGAATTAATTAATTAATTAATAAGTGATTTATTATTATGCATAGTTCAAATAAAATAAATTAGTAATTTCTTGATGACTGACATTCATTTTAATCTTTATTTATTTTGAGGCAAATGATTAAATTGTACTATTGTATATGATTCAATGTGTCAATTGAAGAATATGTTGAACATTGAATTATTTGTTTTAATAGTGTGTATGTGTGTTTTATAGCTAATATTATTTAAATGAAAACAAACAAAAAAGATTGAATAATTTTTGTGCTTTCATCCTCTCTTTTTTTTAAAAAAAAAATGGTAGTAATATTAAGGTTATCCTTTTTCTTTCCTTTTGTTTTCTTTTTTTTATTTGATTTATTTATTTTACACTAATATTTTATCTTTTGAATGAATAATGTTCACAACTTGTGTGTGTGTGTGTAACTTGTCCAACCTTGATTTGCGCATGGTTATTATTGTTAACCAATGAAATATTCATTTCAACTGTGCAAAAGGATGAGAAGTATTCATTTGGCTTTGTTGTAAAAGCATTCCTCTTTACAGTAATGATAATAATAGTAATGCTACTACTACTACTAATAATAATAATATACACTTGTGCTTCTTCATTTTCACATACATTAATGCATTTATCTAATGTCAGTGTGTATTTTTATCAATGGAATATGAACCAGTTTAACTAAAGTTGAAGAGAATTACTGTTTGTCCTCTTTCATAACTCTTATAATAATAATTTCTGCATTATTATTATTATTATTATTATACGCACAACAAACCTGTTGATTGATTATTCAAATTTCTCGGCAAAATACCAAAGAAATAAACTTGAGTTGAAAATAACAAACAAACAAAAACAAGCATCCACTTCTCTGTTGTTGTTGTTGTTTTTGTTCTCTCGCACAATCTCGAAGTTATTCAATATAATATACCCACCTTTTTTGTGTAGGTTATCACCTACAATTATTTTGTTTTTTTGCTTTTCAGGCTAAATTATCTCTTTTCTGTCTGCAAACAATGAAAAAATTGTCTGTCTTTTATTTCTATTCATGGTGTAATGGAATACCTTTTCCTTTTTTGATCTTGCATTTCAATTGTGTGTGTGTGTGGTTCACACTCATTGATGCACTGAACTCACAATAGCTCTTTTTTGACACTTTTTTCAAGCTATCACAATGTGAACAAGCTACTACTTACTACTTTGTGCGGTATTATTTGTACTCATTACCGCCTACTTTTTGTGTGCGTGTGTGTGTGTGTGACAACTCATCTGGCTATTTATTTATTTTTATTGATCGTCTTTCTTCTCCTATTCATATAAAATATTCTTTCCTCTGAAAGGTTAAAAAATGAATGTGGGGTGGGGTGGGGAGGTGATTTCTTTTCCAGTAATGATGATGATGATGATCTTAATTATTACACTGTATGCACAAGTTGTATTCTTTTCACACTGTTCTTGTCTTCTCTTCAAAATTTTCTATATGTTGTTCTGTGTATTGTGAAATTGTCTGCTATAATAATCCTACAATCGTTTTTATGTGATAACTTAAAAATATCATTATGTACACAATGTACTCAATCGATCTCGTGTGTGTGTGTGTGTGTGTAATATAGGTTTACATAAACAACAGATAGTGATGTGATGTGATCATTATTCTTGATGAAAAGAAACACATAATGCTATCTGATCGCGCTTCTTTTTGCTTCTTTTTTGCATCTTAACTACGATTGAATACGATTTTAGTTTGTGTCGCTCTACATGACTGTTGACGTGCATGCAATGAATGCAGTATGTGTGTGTGTGTGTAAATCAGTTCTTCATAATATATATATATATATATATATATATATATATATATATATATATATATGCATATATTATTATTATGTATTATGCACAAACTCAAAATTCTACCTCACTTTTATTGACTATTCTCTTGATGATGATGTTTGTGTTTAATTGTTGTTGTTGGTGGTGGTGGTGTTTCGTTAGTGTTGCTGCTGTTGTTGATTTTAAGACTTTGGAATTTAAGAGTTTCTATTCTAATTATCCTTATATTCTTGTGTTATTATCAATTAGTAGTACTGTTCATATGATTTATCCGTAATATAATACAATATAATAATAATAATAATATATAATTCAGATCTGCTTTTATCCCCCACTTGATACCTTTATTAAGAGTAATTAAAATATCCACGGAGGATTTCCTCATGAGCTGATATCAGTTAGAGAACCATTGGAAAACCTGCAGGGAATACTGGACAGCCAGCTGTTTCCTCCGTCCTACTTTGGAACTCTTCAGAAGTACACGCACTTGCCTACCATGGTTTGAACCCAGGACCTTCTGGTTACAAGGCCACCGAGATTGTAGACCATTAAGCCACTGGGACCGGATCTAATGACCACCAGTGCATGAATTCTAACTTCTGCTAATTTATGACATAGTGTGACCACTTCTCAGTGTCTTCTTCGATGAGTTACTGCCTCATCTTCAACCTGCTGTACCCTACTGGTCACGGCTTCCGACTACAACCCCAGGTTAACTGCCTGAATAGCACCAGTCGCAGGTGAACATCAGATGAATCATCAAGTATTGGTTTTGTATGGATTTTATTTGATTGGATGGAGGATTTCAGCTGTCCAGTACTCCCAGGTGATTTTCTACTGGTTGTTCTTTTTTGTTCTTTTTTTGTTCTTTTGATTTACAGCTTGATTCCACACTGTATTTTTGGTACATGTATGGAATTTTCAGCATGGATATCGGTAGCCCAAATTTTGCAGGCCGACCATAGATATCAGGTGTGCGCCGGCGTGGGCTCGAACCCCGGACCATGTACATGGTCGGCGAGAGTCCTAACCACTGTGCCACCGACGTTCTCTAACTAATGTCAGGTCATGTTGAAATTCTCCATGTAGTCAAACAAAAATCTCTGCAAAAGCAATACTTGATAATTAAAATTGGTTTTCTGTATTATATCCAGTATTAGAGGCATCATTTTCGTTCATAAAAAAAAATTACTATAAGAGTAACAGTGAATGCACTTACCTCTTTATGAAGTACACAGTTCGAAGTAGAATTCCCCAATGTTTCCTTTACGGACACATGAAATATTCGGGTAACAACCTGTAATCCCCTTGACTTGATAAATAGTCATACAAAGACTAAACAAAAATGAAAGATCACATATATATACCACTCATTTACATGAATAATTGAAAAAACAACTCATAATACTCAATCGTATAGTCAACAACCAAATATTGTACGAAAACGAATCACTATTGCACTACACAGATACATTAATTTCCCAAACAATATACATATTGAAACGTACAATATCGCGAATAACTCCCAAATCTCAGAAAGTACAACTCCCAGTCCACATAAATCCAAACCAAATTTTCAATCATTAATTTAACAATCTGTTATAAGAAGCCAATAATTCTAAAAACTTCTAACATATAACAACACAAAAAAACCACACACAAAATCATTCAGCGAAGAACACACACAAAAGAACACACCGACAGACAAGCTGAATTCCAGGGAAACACAGACACACAGTCACACGGAGAGAGTGTTGTCGAGGGATGAACTCAGACGCATTGATGCAGACACGAGGACATTCATACGGTCGTGAAGGAATCGCACTCACACGTACACATACACACTCATCGACTCACCGAATCACCAAACCACCCACCCACTCAATCAGTCAGTCAATCAGTCACACACACACACACACGGAGAATGATGACGACATTCGATGGTGGTATTGTGAATGTGTTAAAATGGTAGGGGAGATTGTGACTGTGCGTGGGTATATAGGGAGGAGTTGATTTGTCAGAGGTCATTCGTGGTGGGTTGTTGGGTATGGAGGATGTTGGAGGATTGTGTGCAGAGTGATGTGATGATGAGTTGTTGAGTGTTAGTGGTGGGTATGTTTGCTTTTGTGTTGTGAGGGATGAAAAGCGGAGTGCGTCGGCCGGGAATCGAACCCGGACCGCCCGCGTGGCAGGCGAGCATTCTACCATTGAACCACCGACGCCCACAACTCAGCCAACCAATCACTAACACACTACTCCAAAATACATCATTCGATCACCAAAATATCACAACTAAACTACATTAACAAACACAAGCATTGCAACAACTAACACTGGAAACAATACAACGACCACCACAACGGAAACAAACTAAGAAGAAAATCCACTGCAACAACACATCAATCAGCCGACATCACATATCATTCATAGCACCCCATTCGGAAAGCTAGACAAAACACACACACACACACAAATATATATATACATATATATGTGTATGTATGTATTACCCTCACATCATTCATCACCCCGTCGGAGAGTTCTCTCGTCAACATGGTCAAAGTAGGTGGAAACGTGGGTGAAAGCTTGGCTGAAGTGGAGAATAGTGGGAAATTCGCTGGTTGAGGTCGTGGGGAGAAATATGTAGGAGTGGGTGACAATGTCGTGAGAATGGGAAGAAGTGGATATTTTATGCTGCATTTCAGCCACTTCTTGATCACGCCTCATCCGAATAAAATTGACACATTTCCCAAATTCACCCATGTGCATTCTGTAAACAGACAATCTCTGTCTGATGACTTCTGATGAATATTGGTGAGAAGCATAAGCTAAACGGTTGCTTGTCAAACTCCACTGATCACGACTCGTGTCAGGCAGCGACGAATACCTTCGACAATCTCAACTCGCTGGACTCTTTCAGTGGGAGACTAGTTTGTCGAATGTGAGTGTTTGTCACCACCAGTCAGATTCACTCTAAGGGAATGTGTGTATGTATGTATGTATGTGTGTGTGTGTGTGAGTGAGTGTGTCTGTGAGAGATCATTTAGTGAATCATTTAGTGAGTGTGAGGGTTAGAGAGGAGGAGTGAGGGAGGGAGGGAGGGAGGGAGGGAGAGAGAGGGAGAGAGAGACAGTCGTTGAGTGACATGGTTCCTCTCTATTCACGAATAACACATTGGCTCATTGCATATTGCACAACGTGATCCACTCAGTCATCCACAGAGTCCCACATATGTCCTCTCACACTGAATTTTTATTACATGTCACGAGCAGGGTCTCCACCTCCAAACTTCCCGAAACAACACAACACTACACAACACACCAGAACACAACACGCATCAACACACACACACACACACAGACACGTCAATTAACTCACTCACCCACACACTCACTCACTCACTGACGCAGGAACACGCACCCATTCACACCCACACACATGCACACACCGACAGACAAGCTGAATTCCAGGGAAACACAGACACACAGTCACACGGAGAGAGTGTTGTCGAGGGATGAACTCAGACGCATTGATGCAGACACGAGGACATTCATACGGTCGTGAAGGAATCGCACTCACACGTACACATACACACTCATCGACTCACCGAATCACCAAACCACCCACCCACTCAATCAGTCAGCCAGTCAGTCAATCAGTCACACACACACACACGGAGAATGATGACGACATTCGATGGTGGTATTGTGAATGTGTTAAAATGGTAGGGGAGATTGTGACTGTGCGTGGGTATATAGGGAGGAGTTGATTTGTCAGAGGTCATTCGTGGTGGGTTGTTGGGTATGGAGGATGTTGGAGGATTGTGTGCAGAGTGATGTGATGATGAGTTGTTGAGTGTTAGTGGTGGGTATGTTTGCTTTTGTGTTGTGAGGGATGAAAAGCGGAGTGCGTCGGCCGGGAATCGAACCCGGACCGCCCGCGTGGCAGGCGAGCATTCTACCATTGAACCACCGACGCCCACAACTCAGCCAACCAATCACTAACACACTACTCCAAAATACATCATTCGATCACCAAAATATCACAACTAAACTACATTAACAAACACAAGCATTGCAACAACTAACACTGGAAACAATACAACGACCACCACAACGGAAACAAACTAAGAAGAAAATCCACTGCAACAACACATCAATCAGCCGACATCACATATCATTCATAGCACCCCATTCGGAAAGCTAGACAAAACACACACACACACACAAATATATATATACATATATATGTGTATGTATGTATTACCCTCACATCATTCATCACCCCGTCGGAGAGTTCTCTCGTCAACATGGTCAAAGTAGGTGGAAACGTGGGTGAAAGCTTGGCTGAAGTGGAGAATAGTGGGAAATTCGCTGGTTGAGGTCGTGGGGAGAAATATGTAGGAGTGGGTGACAATGTCGTGAGAATGGGAAGAAGTGGATATTTTATGCTGCATTTCAGCCACTTCTTGATCACGCCTCATCCGAATAAAATTGACACATTTCCCAAATTCACCCATGTGCATTCTGTAAACAGACAATCTCTGTCTGATGACTTCTGATGAATATTGGTGAGAAGCATAAGCTAAACGGTTGCTTGTCAAACTCCACTGATCACGACTCGTGTCAGGCAGCGACGAATACCTTCGACAATCTCAACTCGCTGGACTCTTTCAGTGGGAGACTAGTTTGTCGAATGTGAGTGTTTGTCACCACCAGTCAGATTCACTCTAAGGGAATGTGTGTATGTATGTATGTATGTGTGTGTGTGTGGGTGTGTGTGGGTGGGTGTGCCTGTGTGAGTGAGTGTGTCTGTGAGAGATCATTTAGTGAATCATTTAGTGAGTGTGAGGGTTAGAGAGGAGGAGTGAGGGAGGGAGGGAGGGAGGGAGGGAGAGAGAGGGAGAGAGAGACAGTCGTTGAGTGACATGGTTCCTCTCTATTCACGAATAACACATTGGCTCATTGCATATTGCACAACGTGATCCACTCAGTCATCCACAGAGTCCCACATATGTCCTCTCACACTGAATTTTTATTACATGTCACGAGCAGGGTCTCCACCTCCAAACTTCCCGAAACAACACAACACTACACAACACACCAGAACACAACACGCATCAACACACACACACACACACACAGACACGTCAATTAACTCACTCACCCACACACTCACTCACTCACTCACTCACTGACGCAGGAACACGCACCCATTCACACCCACACACATGCACACACCGACAGACAAGCTGAATTCCAGGGAAACACAGACACACAGTCACACGGAGAGAGTGTTGTCGAGGGATGAACTCAGACGCATTGATGCAGACACGAGGACATTCATACGGTCGTGAAGGAATCGCACTCACACGTACACATACACACTCATCGACTCACCGAATCACCAAACCACCCACCCACTCAATCAGTCAGCCAGTCAGTCAATCAGTCACACACACACACACGGAGAATGATGACGACATTCGATGGTGGTATTGTGAATGTGTTAAAATGGTAG
>CALYDD020000079.1:0-24996 GCA_944472135.2 Trichobilharzia regenti | reverse complement strand
GTATTGATGATAATTTCAATGTGGATTTCTTCACGAATGTCTATCAATCAGAGAGTGCATTGAAAAACCACAACCTAACCTGGGATAGATGTCGTCATCTTTAAGTTACTAGACCAAGCCCGTTTACCGTTCAGTCACTTGGGCTAGAATCCTATAACCTGTGAATTTTGTCCTTGGCGATTCGTGATATCGCTCTGACCTCAAACAGTGCCATAGATGAGTACAACTGAAGAGTCCCAAGCCAAGCAAAAACAGCTCTCCCGTCCCAAACGATAGCTACTACCTTGACGTGATGGTCGTGCTTACACATCGCGATGACCCAACAAGCTGCACTCTTTGGAACCAATGTTCCTGCAGGTTCTACCATGCCAGGAAGGTTGTTAGGATAGCGATTAGACTAAAAGTAGTTACCTGCCTAGTGTAGGAATCTTTCTTATACTATGCTGAGAGTCCGAGGGCGAAGTTGTGCTGCTGGGGAACAGGGGTGTAACAGTAGTGAGGTTTTTTCCTCAGATGACCAGCATACCAGCCAGCTATGCTGTCTCTCCACTCCAGAGAGAAGGGGTTAGAATAGATCGACCTCAAAAATTGTACATCCCGATCTATCCCACCTACGGTGGTCCGTAACCGGCAATAAGTTTACTAATACGGAAAAAAACCCCAGAAACCAGTTCATACAGTCTGTGTGACCGGCCTCAAGCAGTTGCCCCTTGGGCTCTACGGTCACGCATCACTCTTCCTGTTTCAAGTAATCGAAGAATCAATGAACTTCCACGGTGTGGGCAACCGGGAAGTAACAACCGCCCACACTTTTCCAAAAGCACACTTCAGCTCTCCCGTTCCTTCTGGTGGATTTCAATTATATCTTTAAATGATTTTACTTTGTGACAATAATACATATTGAAATCAATAGAGATCCTTACGAAAATATGAATCTCCTACGCACTGGTGGCTGATGGAAGAATGCCTTTGAGGTGTATTGAGTCTTCATCACCAGCAAGTAGGTTCTCCATATCATGCTGAGGTGAGTTCTCATCGAAGGCACTGGTTGAGTGTAGCACCTTATCACAAAGTGACAAATTTAGAATCCACAGGTTACTGCTGGATTCTGATCCAGTTGACTGAAGAATGGTCAAACAGCTTGATCTGCAAACCTGAAAATCCCGGGTTTCATGCCCGGTGTGTTCGTAGGTGTGTAATACTGCTGAATTAACCTTAAGGGGATGGAAATTAAAGTAGCCCAATAGTTTAACCAGGGTGCCAGAAAAATGTATTTAGACAAAGTAATAGGCAGACGACATAATTTGTCTGATATACGTGTAATGCGTATTTGCACAACACACATACATACACATTTAGGCTATTCGGATCACACATACGTGTGAGTACTTTTCATACATACACATACATAAAAAGGTAACACATAATTCAGTTTTTAGACTAAAATGAACATTGAAGCCTTGAAAGAACTATGCCGCTTTTCAATGTGTTCAATGCAGCTATGTACACTCGCAGACACACTGAGTTATCTCTAATCTACGCCAATGAATTCATAGTATCATGTATATGAGGGAATTGCGTCTTTGAAATGCCCTCCATAATTTCAGACACTTTTGGAGGAAACCTTTGTACACAAAAATGGATGGTGTTGATATGGAGTGCATTTTCAATATATATATATATATTTTTGGTCATAGCTTGGTTCCACACAGTACTTTTGGTATGGAATTTTCAGCATGTGATATCGGTAACCCAAAGTTTGCAGCTCGACCATTGATATCAGGTGTGCGACTGCAGGGGATCAAACCCCGGACTACGTGCATGGTTGACGAGAGTCCTGACCACTGTGTCACCGATGCACAATATTTTATTTCATTCGTTTCCAAGTAGAACACAGGACGTCAAGCTTGAGTTCTGAAGCTTCTGTGGCAATCATTTTCCAACAGCATGGAGTTACTAGCTTCACGCCCGACTTCTCTTCTGTTCCACGCAGACTGCCGGCTAAACAAGGTTTCAAAGTGCATTTGCCTGGAGTCGAATGAGCACCACGTGAGTGGCTGATGAGTATTCCCTCACTGAACCATCGATGCATACGATATTAATGTTTATTATCAAATGTTTATCAAACCTCTACAAACCAACACTTGAATATCAATGAGATGCTCACTAGCGACTGGTCCTATTCAGATAAGTAGTTACCTGGATTTATAGTGAGAATTCGTGACCAGTAGGGTGCAGGTGGTCGAGTGTGAGGACAAATACTCAAACTAGGACGAAGTAACTGCTCAGTACTCCCTGACTGGTTTTCCAGTGGTTCTCTAACTGATGTCAGCTCATTATGAAATCCTGGAACCAATCAAATCCCTACAAACCAACACCTGAATAATAATGTTTATTATTATTTCATCGCATTCCCGGTGGAATATTGAGGATCAGCAGCACATCTCAATTTCATCCTGTCCTCTGAAGTCTTCTTTAACTTGATGTTATTTCCTCCTCCTCCTCCTCCTCCTGGAAGTGACGTCCAACTCATCATTTTCCATTCGGTTTCCACTCCAGGGTTTTGCTTGTCCCGCCTCTTGCAGGATATCACTCAAAGGTCCCTGCAGTATGTGTCCAGTCTACCTCCTTTTCTTTCTGCATATTTGTTTGGTGATCGATTCTTGGTTGGTTCACTGTTAGCCAGGGTTCCTTACTATTTATCACTTCTAGCCCCAGCTACACGACCTTCAGCATGGATGGAATAAAGGCATCTGTTGATAAAAGTCTAGAGCTCACTGGAAATGGCAAATCTATGAACCATGTAGATTCACTGACTTGTTCTTTATGCATAGTGCAGTAGGTCTCCCAATTGATTTCAGGTGATTGAAGATCTATCACATTTTGACATTTTCATCCTTGCCATCTGTAACTGTAGCGGGGCTGCTTACTTCAGAAAAGATGAGAAAGAGGTGAACACCTTTGAATTACTTCCGCTGACGATCACGAAGAGTGTTTGGTTTTGTTGTTCTTCACTAGTTCAGTGTCTTCACCATCTCTGTGGTCTCCATGTTTACTTGAATACATTTCATCGCTGATTATCCCAGTTCTGTCAGTTTGTGAATTTTTGAGTTTATATGACATTACACTTAAGTTGTTCACATAGTTCAAATCCTCTAGAGTATTAGTTAGTGTCAGTCTAAGGTGTTTCTAAAGCAAGCAACAAATGTGGTTGATAAGGCAGGACTTAACGAATTTATCAAATTTCAGTGGAACTCATCACCTGAATACTCTACTTACACGGATATATATATATATATATATACTTTTGAAATTACATTGGGAGATATAAGACTGATAAGCACAAATTAACTACATTGAATTAATCATGCAGAAAGACGACAGGTGCGAATGTTTTCCAGGTCATGTTCGAATTGATAAGGGAAGAGGGAGTATAAGAGATTGAAATTAAGATACAACGCATTACGCTTCAATTACATCACTTAAATAAGCCAATTAGTCATCAGAGAAAGAACTTGATTCGATCAAGAATTACGAACTGGGTTAAAATAATAATAAAAATAACAGTTAATAAGGAAGATAGATTACCATGGTAGATTCAGAGTGACAGTCATTTCCTTTAGTACACAGAGACAGGGTTTATAATTCACAAGCCTCCGAAAATTCAAGCATCTTTTTATATGTGTAAAACTTGGGCACTGTGGTAGTAAGTAATTTCATATCAGTTTGTTTATTAGATGTATCACAGTCAGTGGAACAGTATTATTTACTGGATGACACAGTTTCGAACACAATTCATTATTGCTGTTCATAATCATTTCATCAATTATAATCACACTACTTGGAAGCTTGAGTTTTAAAGTTTTCTTTGTTCTCTCCTATTTGTCGTCGTTGGGGTAGTAGAATTTTCCAGATATCTGTGTGGACAGGTGTTGAATCATTCCTATTACGCACGTGTTGATTCTCAGTTGATTCGATAAACAAAGCTTCTGTTATCACAGTAAGGTTTAAGAACTTAATAACTACCTTCGTGAATTAATCAGGAAGTATGTAAGGAAATGCAAAAATAAAATTAATAACAATAATAATGGCAATGATAGTGATAACAATAACACTAACGATGATATGCCTGTCAAACAGGCACAAGTTATTGATGACACCAAAAATAAGGAATCCAAATCTTCATTAGTAATTCGAAGAAAAGAAAGAAGGAACCTACGAAACTTACGCAGAATTCTTAACAAAGCAGGAATAAAAGTGTCATTCAAACCCACAAACTCAATGAGAAACAAGCTTTGTCCGTTAAATGGTGTATCCTGTGGAGCCTTTAAAACAAAACAATTTAGTTTATCTAATACCCTGACGGAATGATTGTCAGGTCAAATATATAGGTCAGTGCAGTAGAACAGGAGCAGTCAGACTAGCCGAACAAAAAAACCTAGCAGCAAAATCTAGATTAGTTGACCTGAATAAGATTAGAAATGTAGAGCATAGTTCAGCTATTGCACTACATGCAGTTATACACAACAATACAATTGGCTGGATAGGATGAGATGACAGTTTTAAAATCTAATGTAACAGAGGGGCGGAGGGAGAGATTGATAACTGACTGAAGCTTTGTTTATCGAATTAACTGCGAACACGTTCAATAGGAATGATTCAGCACCTGTCCAGTCGGAGATCTTGAAAATTCTACTACCTTAACGACGACAAATAGGAGAGAGAACAAAGAAAACTGTAGGACTCAAGTTTCGTAGTCGTGTGATTATAATTGATGAAATGATTATGAACAGCAATAATGAATTGTGTTCGAAACTGTGTCATCTAGTAAATAGTACTGTTTCACACAGTGTGTATAATACATCTATTAAACGAACTAATATACAAGCATCTTCCTATTTCTTTGTTTGTCTGTCAACAATAACAATATGAAAGACTTGACAACACGTCAATAACATCTCCATAGTCCACAAGGTGTCTCATTATTGAACCTTTAGGCAATTTGACTTCAGGTGTTTTCAACCACATTGGCGAATTCTCAATCCTGTTTCTGTTATCTTACTCTTCACCGTACCCCGAATGATCCAGTCCACCGCAGTCAGAAATATTATCGGTGATAATTAGTGTTGGTATTCACAGTTTATTGATAAAGTCATTTTTCTAAATTGAAAACTGCTTAATTTCAATACTTGAAAATTAATCTGATGCTCACTAGCGACTGGCCCTATTCAGTCAGTTAACCTGGGGGTTCTAGTGGGAAGCCATGACCAGTAGCATACAGCAGGTCGAAGATGAGGCAGTAAATCATCAAAGGAGAAGATATTGCGATTTGGTCGCGCTATGTCGTGAACTGGAAGCAATTAGAATTTAAGAACCATTGGACTGGGTCCCAGTAACCGGTTGAATGGTCTACGAGCTCGCTAGCCTTGTAGCCAGAAGGTCCTGGGTTCGAAAAATGGCGGTGGGTGCGTACTGATGACCAGTCCCAAACTAGGCTGACGAAACAGCTTTCCAGTACTGCCAGGTGGTTTTCCATTGGTTCTCTAACTGATGTCAGCTCATGGTGAGATCCTCCATACAATCAAACAAAAATCCCTACAAAACCAATACTTGAAAATTAATTTCACTTGTCTATCAACGCAACTCTGATTCACATTGTGATACTAAAACGGTTTAGACAGATAAATAAACATAAACTAAATTCAGAGGTGTACAAAATGCATTTTACTCGTCTGTATTGTACATCAACACCATTATAAACAAAATTATACAAAATTTTGGTCGGTATTCATAATCACCCTAATTACTATTGTAATTAATATAAGGACAGCATAATGATCACTAGACAAAAGTCAAAAAAAAAGTAATTATGAAATGTTAGACGTTCATTTAGCGGGAAGATCTATTTAAAACACACACACACACTTCCACAAGTAATTTTCTCTGAGAGGAGTGCCTGTCTATTTTCACGTAAAAACCATAGAAGCACAACACTGTTTGATAGCGTTATATCCAAAGACCACAACCGGCTATATGGCGGAGTGTTTAGCCTACTTCAAAGATTATAATCTAATCTCCTTTGAGCTATGAAGAAGTCTAGTTAATGAATGTTGAACGGATTATAATAAGAATAATAATAATAATTCGCTTTATTCCAAAACAGTACTTGTGATACAGAATGGAATTCTCAGCATTTTATTACAGTATTGCATCCAGTTAGTAAAATTAACAATAAAATAAAATTCTACATAGATTATGGGTAATCTCAGTTAGTTTTGACAACAACATATTGGCATATCGGTAGCAAAGCCAAAAGTGAAACAGAATGTTTGAAGGTGTTAGAAAAGAAGATACTAGAATATTTACTGACGTATTATTATTATTATTGTTCCCTTGAGTTCCTAGTGGAATATAGGGCTTCAACTGCACGTCGCCACTTGCTTCTCTCTTCTGCTGTAATTTTCACCTGCACCCATGTTAGTTCAAACTCTTTCAACGCCTCTTCACACGATCCACTCCCTTGAACTGACGTCCCACTCGCCGCTCCCTTTTCGGCCTGGTTCCAATCGAGCAATGGCCTGACGCGCGCGCCATTTCATCCAGCGGCCTCCTCAGTGAGTGTCGAATCCATCTCCACTTTCTCCTTCCTATTTGTTGGTTGACGATTGGTTCTTGTTTTGTTTGTTTGTTCCCATAGTTTCTTGTCGGTGATTATTTCCGGCCTGGCCATCTGATCTTCACTATAGAGCTAGTGAAGATAGTTGTTGGTTGATAAAAGTCTGCAACAGGCTATTGGAAATATTCTTTGTGACCCACCCGCCCGCCCGCCAAGTTTCTGATCCGTATAGAAGAACTGACTGACTTGACGTTGTTTGTATTGAAAATCCGACCGAATTTTATTGTTGATGAGTGACGAAGATTTCCAGATTGATTTCAGGTTGATGAATGTGTTTCTCGCGTACCTTCCCCATTCTCGCTCGATTTGACATCCTCGTTCGTTCCGACTGTCTGTAGTTGAAACAATGCCCCGTAGATAAGTGAATGAAGTAACCTCTTTCAAATCCCTCCCGTTGACGGTGACTGGCGCTGGATGTTGCTGCTGTTGTTGTTGGTTGGTTGGTTGGTTATTTTCATAACCTCCGTCTTGTCTATGTTCACATGGATTCCTGTCTTCACCGGCTGCTTCTTCGACCAGTTTGTCGGTCTGTTTTCGCTTGTAAGTCTTCTTTTTTGTGTGAAATCAAACATAAATCATCGCCGCGCGAAATCCAGGTCTTCTATGTCCTTCATGTCGGTCGGTCCAGGATATCCCTGTCTTCTCGTTTCCCACTGTCTGACGTATAATCCAGTCAGTCCACCACAATTAGGAATATCATTGGTGATAGATAATAAGCACCCTTGTCTGACTTCTGTGTTTACTCTAAACGCCTCGCTGAGTTTTCCGTTGTGGATCACTTGACATGTGCCGTTGTCGCACATCTGTTGAATAAGGTTGATGAATATTTGGGGTACGATATTTGCTGGCGTAAGCGGTAACAGAAAGGTCAAGATATACAGAGTGTGAAAGAACGAAGAAGAATGTTTTAAGTAGAGTTTGTAAGGAAGAGAGAAACAAAACAGCACATAACAAACGAAGGAAAGGAAAGGAAATAAACGTTGTATGTATACATGATATGAGCTGGGGAGACAAGATTCAATTGTTCTACTGACTATTTAATAAGTTATAGGTATCACGCCTAATGCTTTCTTTATCGCACAGAACACGAACGAGCCAAGTAGGGTATGGTTGAGTTTTTGTACTGGTTATTGCGAGCATTCAGTTGTCTACACATAGGCTTCTGATCCTGTCTGATGAGATACAAGGGAGAATTGTGAATGAAGAGGGTGGTATGAGTTAGATAAAATGGATTTATCCCATTTTTCACATGAATCCATGTGCCTGTCCACCAGAATATTAACAAGCTGGTTAAATGGCGTGTAGCTTACCCTGCTGGCAACGTTTAACAACACCCTACGTAATAAGATATAGTCCTTATTCAGTAGCCCTGGAAAAACTAAGGTGGAACAATAGAGAATAATAGACAGAATGAGAGAGTTAACGAATCGTAAGAGTAAGGGTTGGGTTGGGTTATATCAGAATGTCTTAACTTCTTGATGTAGACGGTAAGACGGAATAGTTTCATAGAAATCGTCAAGATATGAGACGACCAGAAAAGATCAGAAGATAGAATGAGGCCAAGATATTTAATTTCCGACTTGGTCTCTATTTCAGTGCTATCTATCTATGTCGCCTACCTCGTGAGTGGTGACCAGTTTTTTAGGTCAGACTTATGCCTAATGGTGAAATTAACTGTTTGGCTTTTGGGGGGGGGTTAAGGTGAGACCGTTTTCCTTGGACCATTGGCTGATTTCTGATAAAAAGCCATTTAGTTTGGAGCAGTCACTTTAACATTTGACAGGCAAAGATACAGTTAAGTCATCAGCATATTTGACAAAATTATTGTCTTTTGAAGATGGTAGGTCATGTAGGAAGAAGGAAAAGAGAAGTGGGGAAAGTACTGCACCTTGGGGGACACCAGCTTCAGTGAGCACAGTATTGGATAATTTAGCTTTTTATACGGTGTACTGCGTTCTGTTTGAAAAGTAGGAATGCAACCAGTTTGTGACTTAGGACTCAGTTTGTGTCATCGAAAACTTATGACTAATTAGAATTCAAGAGACTGTGTGAAATGGTTCAAACTGGCGTACACCATTGAATAACTCGGCTTCAAACAAGTGAAACAATCATTTGTCCTTCAAATTACTTCGATTCGGCCAGCAATCACTACTGATTGTGGGTATGAACGCTATTCAACTACTCATATCAGTCAGCCAGTATTATATAGCGTGATACAACATTTGAGTTGTATTTTAAGCAGACATATTCATGAAGTTATTGTGATGCTTGATAATCAATGGTTAGAAACTGTGCATAATGAGATTTCAACTTTATACCACACCTTTCAACTAGTGGCTAGTTCCTTTTAACAAGTTTGAAAGGATATAAGCACATCAGACCACCGGGCGTTTCGATCGTTTGCCACAGAGCTCATTTTATCAATGAGCCCGATTTGATTCACCTCAGAGAGTCAAGTCAGTTTAATAATAATACTAATAATTTACTTTATTTCAAAACAGTACCTGTGATACGGGGGGGAATTCTCAGCATTTTGTACAATATCGCGTCTACTTTACTCGATAACAGCGAACACACACAAAAATAGTACTACGCGATCGATAATCAGTTAATTAAAATAGTGCCACCATAGATTACAAATAGGAGGGAATAAAAGAGCCAATTATTTTTCAGAAGAACGGATACTGAACAAAGAGCAGTGTTTTCGATAAATTCTTCATCAGGCTCTACAATTATATACATCTCATAGTTTATGAATGAATAGTGTTATGAACAACATTAATGCTGTTTAAATAACATCGAATAAATTATAATAATAATAATACCAATAGATTACAGATCGATAGCATCAACATAAAATAAGCTGAATATAAGAAAAATTAGGAAAGATAATATTACAAATTCATGAATTTATAGTCTCTACTGAAGGCCAGCCAGGGTAGTAGTAGGGCCTGGACTTGCTTCTTTTGAACACAGAGCACTAGTTGTTGTTTGAGGCGAATTGCAATAGCCTCTGCTGTTTGAAGCATGCGGTGCTTCGATGATTTTGGCAATTAATTAGGCAACCGGTAGATGAGGATAGAGAAGGATTCTTCAATGCTTGCTGGCTTTGTGGTCGGTTTGCACCAGATGGTCTAATATCGAACTGTTAATGGTTTTCAATTCACCTTTACTTAGCCATAGTGGGAGATGTTCTCGAGTGAGCACAAAAAATCAAGTTCCTAGAGCAACGGCCAATATAACTTGCTCCACTGCAGGCCCAGTTGAATTGGTAGATACAATTTGAAGTGGCTAGCTAGTCAAGATACTTTATCTTTCAGTCGACGTAGCACCCTTGGTCGTGTAGAGAATAATACGTGTGCTAATAACAGAGTAAGTCGTAGATTTCTCGCCTACCATTACCTCTATCACAAAGAACATGGGCTGGCTAAAAAGAGGGTTTCTTTGAAACCTTGCACTTAGTTGTGTGAGCGTATAGTCTTTTATAATGACTTCTAGTCCTGTCTAGTGAGATACAAGGGGAGAATTGAAAACAGAGGGAAAATGTAAATCAAAGAAACTGGATTTAGTCCATTTATCACATGAGTTCAAGTGTCTATCGATCACTGTAGTAACAAGCTGACTGACTAAGTAGCACACCACTCATCCTACTGACAACCTTTATACCCTTCGCAATATGACACAGTCGTTTTTGAGTGTCTGAGGTAAGACTAAGTACACGGAGGGCAATAAAGAACAACCAGTAAGATGCAAGAGTTAAAGTAGGCGTGAAGTGATTCCAAACTGTCTTAACTTCCTAATGTAGTAGGTTAGACGGAACATTTCCTCAGAAAATGACAAAATATGTGATGACCAATGAAGGTAAGAGGAAATAGCTATTCTATTTCAGTGCTCTCTCCACTACAAGCATCATGTGGACGAACTAGTTCTTGTAGATCACACTGTTTATGCCTCGAGTTAACTGTCTGACATTGAGGGATTTAAGGTACGATCATTCAGCTTAGACCACTGACTGATATCCGATAGAAAGCTATGCGTCGGTGGCACAGTGGTTAGGACTCTCGCCGACCATGCACATGGTTCGAGGTTCGATCCCTTGCCGATGCACACCTGATATCTATGGTCGGCCTGCAAAATTTGGGCCACCGATATCCATGCTGAAAATACCATACTTGTACCAAAAGTACAGTGTGGAATCAAGCTGTAAATCAAAAAAAAAATCAATCAATTTGTGCAGTCAGATCGGGACGTAACTACCAACGCGACAGTCAGGCCATCAGCTTATTCAACGAAGTCTTTTTCATCCAAAAGACTCAAGTCGCGTTTGAAGAAAGAAAACTGAAAAGCAGAGGAAACAGCCCCCTGAGGGACTCCAGTTTCAGTAGGCAGTCAAGCAGAGAAAGATTCATCTTTACACAGAGTATACTGCATTCTGTTAAGGAAATAAGAATGCAACCAGTTAACATCCAAGAACTGGGTTTTTGTCATTTAAGACTGATTTAACAAAAGGCATCTGCATACAGAGTTAAAAGCAGATGTGTAGTTAGTTAAAACCATCCGCCGTCTTGAGTTCTGGATAGCTACTTGGGGGGGGGGCAGGGGTGGGGGAGAATGGTAATATCATACATCAAATGCAGTATTGAAATCATTTCTGTCTGGTAGTAAGTACTACTGGTTAGTATGAGGGGTAGTCTACTATTGATTTCAGTGAATCAATAGTACATCGTGTCATGCAGTTTTGCTTACTTTCTTGATGACCATTTATTATTGTGCTAAGTTAAACTTTAAGTACCTCTAACTACCAATCAGAGAATGACTTCGAACGTACTAATCACATGAAGGAGACATTTTCGTGTATGTTATTATTATATTATTATTGCTCCCTTGGGTTCCTAGTGGAACATACGGCTTCAACTGCACGTCTCCATTCTCTTCTGTCCTCTGCTGTACTTTTCACCTGAATCCATGTTAGTTAGTCCATACTGTTTCAACTCCTCTTCACACGATCTCCTCCATGTCACCCTTGGACGTCCCACACGCCGCTTCCCTTTCGGGTTCTACTCGAGGGCTTGATGCGTGATGTCACCCAGCGGTCTCCTCAGCGAGTGTCCGATCCATCTCCACTTTCTCCTGCATATTTGTTGGGTGATTGGTTCTTGCTTTGTTTGTTCCCATAATTCGTTGTTGGTGATTCTTTCCGGCCCGGCCATCTGATCTTCAGTACTGAGCGAAGACAGTTGTTAATAAAGGTCTGCAACAGGTTATTGGAAATATTCTTTGTGACCCACCCGCCAAGTTTCTGATCCCTATAGAAGAGCTGACTGACTTGACGTTTGTATTGAAAATCCTACCGAATCTTGTTGTTGATGCTGAGTGACGAAGATTTCTAGATTGGTTTCAGGTTGTTGAATGTGTTTCTCGCTGGCCTTCCCGATTCTCGCTCGATTTGACACCTTTGTCCGTTTCTCCTGTAGTTGAGACAATGCTCCCTAGATAAGTGAATGAAGTAGCCTCTTTCAAATCCCTCCCGTTGATGGTGATTGACGTTGGATGTTGTTGCTGTTGTTGGTTGGTTATTTTCATAACTTTTTCGTGTATGGCAAAACATATTTTTATGGAAGAAATGCATAAATACTGTAGAAAAGTGTTACAAAGGACACCTTCCTCTCATGTGTGATAAAAATAGCTCTCACTCTTAGGCAGGAGTGTCAACAGAGTGGAATTTCATTGTGGAGTAAAATTCATTTTGATAAAGTCTCATAGTGTTATGCAGTAATATTTATTGAGCAATAAATTGTGCTAGATATGTTGTCATCAGTAAATATTACTGTATAACAACACTGTATGAGACTTCATCAAAATAAATTTTTACCCTGCAGTGGAATTATACTCTACCACCACAATGCACAAGGTTTATTCTCTTATGTCAACAGAGTCATTTAACCATATTCTACGCATGTAATTGTTTAGGTCTTCTAACCCTAACAATAACCTTAATCTTTACTGAACCTAACTCTAACGTGAAAATATCCCCCAAGCTAATCTTCATCTAACTTGGACCAACCCTAATGTTGCCTTTATTAGGTTAATCTAACCTTAACTTGTCCTTAGCTTAAAGCAGAACTTATTCTTTCCCACACCTAAGCTTAAACTTGCCGCCAGATATCCCATTGAATAGCATAACACACTTCGATGTGAGCATATTTTATTGATGATGACAACATTTCACTAACTGACTCAGTCAGTGAACGTTTCAAGGTCACTGGTGCGGTTGCACTCCATTGGTAGTTTAGTTAGTGGTGCTTAAAGTTTAACTTAGTCATCATTGTATCAAGTGAATCATGTGTTGTGAACTGAATAATCTTCAGTTTCCAAAGGAAACTGACTTAGAGTGAATTATCTTTCACCTCCTCGAATTGTGCCATCTGTGAATTTGACATTTCAACTCGTTTGCACTGCCAGCATTTCATTTAGTTCTTTATTTTCTATCTATATATATATTGCTATTTGAATTTATAATATATTTATATACACTTATGATATCCTCTAAAGGTAGGCTTAATTATTAATTAACGGGAATTAGCTGGAGAATTGATGAGTGCTCATTTAAATAAAGAAACAACACCAACAACAACAGAGGTTTGCGCAGAATAAAATGGTACCATAATCGCTTATTTTGTTCGCTTCTCACCAACTATTGCTTACAGCTTAAAGACATTCGTTATTAAGTTGATGTACACACAGATTTCAAATTTATAAAAGACAAAATATTCTTTTCGATAATTTCCTCCGCTTCTGGCTATACAATTATATATACGTATATGTTTATATACATAGAATGTTATTCCAGAATAGTAGTCAATAACAATTTCGGCGTATTTTTTAAATAATATCGATTTGTAAAGTAAGATCACAATGGAATTACCATAGTTCATTAAAGATGCTTGAATTATAATAATAATAATAATAATAATAAAGATATAATAGCGAATAGAATATCAACTAAATTCAGGGAAATTTCTATAAAAAACTGAGTATCATACAAACCTTGATTGACGGTCAAGGTAAGGACAATGTCTGAACTAACTTCTTTTGGACGCATAAATTAGGCTTCTTAATGTGGATCCCAAACAACCAGCCTCAGCAATATGTAGTAGACAAACTCTTAACGCGTAGTTAGGATTTGTTGCTATGCGCGGTGAATGAATTTGAAAGCCACACCTCAATGACATCGATCTTGTGTTCTGTTGTATCCATAAGATGAGATAGAATAGCGCTATGCCAGTAGATTTTGTTTGTCCTTTACTTAACCAACCACGCAGGGTGATGTTTGCAAAGCCGATGATAAACACGCCTAATTGTTTAAAATTTAAACAAAAAATCACTGCATGCTTACAATGATGATGATAATAATAATAACAAAAATCACTTTATCCCAAGCAATAATAATCATTCAGATTGGAATTCTCAGCGTTACGTAATCAAGTGAAGGGGGGATAAAGACATCCATTTGATGAGAGCAGGGCGGAGATCAACCCAACAAATAAATTGGATCATAGGTGTGTGACAGCTATTGCCCCAGCAAACTTGAGGAGAATTGAGCTTTTTTGCCTGTTGATAATTTTTGAAGGATTTTGTGATGACCACCTCATGACCCGTATGAAGGAGACACCTGGCAATGGCGCTATCGAAAAAAACTTATTTCCTTGAGACGTAGACTTTTTCGTACATATTCAGAAAATCAGAGGTGTGCCATTCTTTCTGTTCTTCCAATGTGACTGCTTCCGCAGATACGTGTAAATTTGTATACATAGTTAGAGTTGATATGAGGCGAGTATCTGTCGACTTTTGACTGCACCAAAGAGCATATTGTCCAATAAACGGGAACTAACTTAGCTGAAGGATAGGTTCTGGCCAGTGGGGTAGGTATTCAACCTTCCGTTAACTATTCCTGCAATGTTGAGTTGAATGAAGATAGGCTCCTTTCCTACTGTGATGTGTTCCGCATTAGAATCCTCACATCTTCCATATTTGTTAAACCTTGGGGGGGGCGGGTAACTGCTGTCTTTCAACATCTTCTCCAAAAAATCAAAAATTCTTCCTCTAATTTGTCTGTGTAACGTATATTTTCCTGACTATATAGAACAGAGTTTTGAAAGACAAAACTATTCAAATATAAGTATTGTCCATTCCATGTCAGCTTTCGGTGCATTAATCTCTGGAGACCACCATCTTCTAGGCGGTTCACGTCTTCTTAGTTTCAAAAATTACTAGCACTGACAACTCATAATCCTGCTAATAGTCGAAATCAAGACCGTGAGGTTTGTTAAAGAGCATGTTACCATTAAACTATTGCACGCGAATCCCACAGTCGATGCTCATATCACAATGACACAATCTATTGAATTCCCAAATGGTATGAGTTCATGACATAGGTCAATCTACTAACTGACTTTGTGATCATTATCTAACCATTTTGAATTTGATTGATGGATGTCGACTAGCTGTGGATGCACAGGATGCACATTTCGTTTCACTTAAGACTCATTAGTTGGATGTACCTGCATTCCGTTGTGAATGAGTGATGATGTTCCCACTAAGGCTCGAACCTAGTGTCCATGGTTTCAAACGCCAAAGCGCTTTATCCACTAGATCACATGGGCTACGAAATTCATTTTAAAATAAAATCTGACCATTTTGTTTTAATAAATTTTGTAGGTGAGAAGCCCAAGTACAACAGAAAGAAATTCTGCTGTCAATCCTCTATCTTCGCCCACTATGCCTCCATTGAATACAGCCTATCTCCAGGATACACGTCGTTATTTATCTGGTAGTGGTAGTCTATCTGAGAAAAGGAATCATCATCACCAGCACAGTCAATTACAACAACTGCAAACATCTGCTTCTCCATTGCATTCCAGTTTACAAACACGTAAAACTAGTATCCCGTATACAGGGGATGCGAATTTTGGCTATCCTCCTTCACTGAATTCATCTTCACTTCACAACAGTAATAATAATTCAAATATCCAACAGTATTCATCAAGGAATCATCCATTTGTCCCGCCGATCTCTTATCGTCCAGCAACACTAACCACTAATGTCAATTTCGTATCAAGTGCACAACAGTGTAACCAACCGACGACGATGACTGGTATCACTACTGGCACCACCACCACTACGACTTCTGCTACTACCTTTGACCCTACTTCTACTACTACCAATAAATCTTGTATCGTAAGTCGTCGTGAACGATCCTCTAAGGATCATCCCTCAGAGTTAAGCCAAGCTCAACAATATCCTACAGCGTACAGTTCACAGAATAATCTATCATCAATACAATCATCAAAGGCAGAGATGAATGTGACGAGTATACCGGCAAGTAATCCTGTACTCCACAAGTATTCACCGTATACACCGTCATCTCAAATGCAGAATAGTAAGTCACAGTCGCTTAAGTTGATTTTTTGCATTCGTGGATTGGTTTTTAGAGATTTAATTAGTGACAGGACTTCAGTCAGGGGGTGACATCGCTTGGAGAAACATTGGTAAACCTGGGAAGATTAAACAACCAACTGTTTTGTCCTAGCTTTAGACTTTTCAGCAGTACGCAAACTCTGGGGTTCGAACCCAGGACCTCTGATCACTAGGCAACCTCGTTGACCATTAAGCAACTAGAACACTGCAAACCAACACCTGGATATCAGTCTGACGCTCACTAGCGACTGGCCCTATTCGGGTGGGTAGTTGTCTGTGTTCTGGTGAGAGTTTGTGACCAGTAGAGAACAGCAGGTTGAGTGTCAGGAAGAATACTCGCCAGCGATGAAATTGGGTAATAGTCGAGCTATATCATGAATTAACAGAAGCTATAATTGATGCATCGGTGGCAAAACGTCGCCGACTATGCTACATGGTCTGGGATTCGATTCCCGGCCGCCGACGCACTCCTTTACCTCGTTCACTAAGCCAGTAATAAGAGTGGTTAAGAGGGAAGGTTGGCCATGAGGCTAGAAACTCTATCCTGTAAAAATAAACACTGCTACAGAAACTTCAAGCCTCTAGCGTGAAGGTGCACTATGTTCCACTGGGAACGTACAGGATTTAAAAAAATCATGAGCTGGTCATTGAGTTAAGTCCCTGGGGCTGAATGGTCTACGAGCTCACCTTCTAAGTGGGAGGTCCTGGGTTCCAACCCTTGCGGCTGGTGTGTAATGCTGAAGAGTACCAAACTTGGCTGATGAAGCAACTGTCCAGTACTCCGTGTTGGTTTTCGAATGGTTCTGTAACTGATGTCAGCTCATGACCTCCTGCAGTTAGATAAATGAAAATGAGTGCGCTTGTATGTATGTATGTATGTATACGTGTGGAGATGTTGCAGAAGGTCCACCTAATTAATGATAAATTGGCAAGCTAATAATGGTGGTAGGGGGACGAATTTTGTCAACTAGATTAGTCTAGAGATATTTAGCAATATTGTAAAATGTTTCTTATTATGGTAAAAGGCTTACACAACAAAAAATGACAGATTAATTTGCAATAATTGTTGAGGTTATTTCGACCGACGGATCTTTTATATTGGAAATATAAATCGACTTTAAGTACAGACTCTTCGATTATTCTTCAGCATTGTTATAACTTCACTTAGATAGTCGCATGTAGAAGTGAAGTCTAGTGCAAACGCTTTTGTCCTGTTTGGAACACTTCATCTGGGTGAACCTACACCCCCGCAGTCAGGTGTAGTGGTGTCCTAATTGAGATTCGAACTCTGCACCTATGCTGGCACTACGAATAGGAATCATTAAAGCAGAAACCAGAAAATCAACTGTTAAACAATAAAATGACATCTAGGAATAAGGGCAGATGTTCGTAGACTGAATTTCGGAATGACTGATGCAATGTTGATTTTTTGTTATCAGTGAATTGGATAGTTATGAATTCGGTTTTTGAGTTTAGAACCAGTGTGTTGTTTTCCTAACCAACCAACTGACTGCTTTCAACATAGAGAACTGCTTTGCACAGATGTGAAGCAGTTCGACTTGTCACTCTCCCTCCATGTAGCGAACAAAGCGCAATAGAAGAGAGTAAAGAGGGACTCAAGAAAAAAAAGAGATGACAAATAGAAGTGTGAAGTAAAAAGAAGATCAATAAGGTGTAACTGGATATAACAAATCAAAGAGGGTGAGTGCATCTGGAATGAGTTGTGTTATCTCAGCTGGTTGGTTTATTTGCATCTGCGCCTGATATTAAGAAGGCTTTTGATTCATACCATCGATTGTCTCCAGCTTGGAGCACAATGTCACTTAATGGTTTTCTTCGCATGTGTCCACTTCTGCATATTTTTCTACATGCGTATTAGGCAGCAGGTCCTTGTTTGATTCATTACCTGACTGAATCCATTGTTGCTAATCATTTCTGGCCAGTCATCTGAAGTTCAGTATGGAGTAGACGTCAATGGTTCAGTGGTAGAACAGTAGTCAACCGAGCAATTGATGTGGGGTTCAACCTCCAGCCAATTCACTCCTAAACCTCACTTGTTTGGTAAAATACGCACAGTTGCTGGAACTTAAAAGCTCTACCTTGAATCCCTATGTTCTTCTGGGAATATGAAGGAATAAATAAAATATAAAATAAGAATATGAAACCGACGAAGGCAGCTGTCGTTGAACGTTGCTAGCAGGCTGTTTGAAGTACTTTCCATGATACATGTACCGAATCTCTGAATCATATAGCAGCAATAAGTTGACATTAGAGTTGAAAATTCGAATCTTTTTCGTCATGTTGAATGCAACTGGTGTGTGTGTGTGTGTGTGGATTTGTGTGTGTTCATCCCTTTTGATATCTAATCCTCAAACTGTAACGCTTCTTCTTTCTTATAACAATTAGATCAAATGCCAGGGGTTCCACAGCCATCAGAAAACCATCATTCCTCAAATCATCATTCATACTACAACTATCCCCCACATCACTCTTCCGTCCAAACTTTGAAAACTCCACTAACCAACGTGAATACCGAGACTCCTATCAAATCAACCACGAATGTCGCCTTCACACCTTCTAATCATTCATCAAATAAAACCTCACGAAAATCACTAGATAACACAGAACAACGTCGAAAGGCCCGTGAACTCTATGTAGCTTTAAAACAACGTTATCCATCAGCTAGTCAAAACACTCCGACCCACGATGAAGTTCCTACATTATCATCATCATCACAGAATACCCCACCGATGATTGGTCGAGATAATCCGACTGAAACTATCACTGACAAACATTATCCCCAACAACAATCCGAACAGCCACCAAATAAATCACACGAACAGCATTCAGACAGTGGTTTGTTAGTCAAAGATCCAATTAGTCAAAATAATCAAGTGAAACACAATGAAACTGATCGAGATCATCCTGAGACTACACAGAAGTTTGACTCTAAGAATACTTTAGAAGGCCAATCTCAATTGAATATACCGAAAGATTTCAGTGGCTGTGATCAAAAGGCTAATAGTTCATTGATTTCTAATGCTGCCACTGCCACGAACACTACTACTTATAATAATTCTGTTAGTAGTATATTACTTACTGACAATAAATCCAAGCATAGTGCCACTCTTGTGGAAACTATAAAAAATTTAAGTTATCAAGCTGTTTCCCCAGATGACCTCATTCGTCCATGTGGTTATCAATCTGATGGAGGATTAGAGTGTATGAACATTTTCTCTCCAACACATTCAAGTTATAATTCCATGAAACAGCTAACTTCACCGATGTCATATCAGACGACAACAACAAAATCACCCACTAGCACAACCACCAACACAACAAACCAACAACAACAACAGCAACAAATCGATATTAATGATAAATTATATAATCCTTCAAATGTTTTAATTAGTTCATTACCAAGAAATTTAAAAGCGCCATATTTAAATTCATCATTACAATTTATAAATTATCAAGCTAAAAAGAAAAAATCCGATGAAGAGAATAATGAAATGCTGGGAAATTATGCACGTCGTATGCATGAACGTCTACAAGAGGGAATGAGAGCAGCACAAGAGTCTTTATGGATTCCTGACTTGCCTGAGCTGAATATTATGAATCGATTGAATCATTCTGATATCATGAAAAATATAAGGTGAGGCACTTTTTCCCGTATCCGTGTTTTTTCACTCCTTTCCGTTCTGATTGGAACGCATAAGACCTTTAAATTTTGAGATTTCATTAGTTGGAGGATTTCATCATGACCTGATATCAGTTGGAGAATCATTGGGAAACCTGGGAATTTCGTCCTAGTTTGAAACTCGTCATCGGTATGCTGATAAAATCCTCGAACCAATCAAACAAAATCCCTACAAAAGCATTACTTCAAAATTTGAGGTTGCAGTGTTGTCTGTCTTTACGAATCGGGGTTGACACCCCCAAGGCCAATCCTCCTCTGTTTTTCCTTACTATCCGTTAGTAAACTTAGCCATCTAGGAGTATTGTTGGCCAGGAGTCAAACTCCACCTAATAAGAGATTTTTGCAGTGTTTTCGAGATTTCGCTTACCGATAGATAGTGAGAAATAACAACTGGAACGGTGCACTACGATGGCCAGTCTTCTTTACTGGTGACCATAATGCATACTGACCAATGGAAGGAAGGTACAAAGAATCTAAGGAGTAAGCATATGTCACCGATTATTCCACAGTGTAGAATACCTTGTAAAACCGTTAGAGTCCGACGGTGGACCTGAATGGGTTGGCCATTATTATTGTTATTATATCCCTCCATTCCTAGAGGAACATAGGCTTTCATCCGTGCGTCTTCATTGGGTTCGGTTTTCTGCCAACTTTTTCAACCCGCTCCAAGTCTCCCCACACGCTTTAATCTTCTCTTCACACGATCTCCTACAAGTCACCCTTGCACTGACAACCAACTCACCGCTTCCCTTTTGGGTTCCACTCCAGCAATGGCTTGTCTAGGGATGTCAATTGACGATTTGTTTGCTCAGAGTATGGCCAGCCAATTCATCTCCATTTCTTCCTGCCTATTTGTTTCACAACCGGTTCCTGCTGGGTTGATTCGCTCATTGCCAGAAGTCTCTATTGCTGATTCTTTCTGGCCATCTGATCTTGAGTATTGAGCGAAGACAGCTAGCTGTTGATGAAGGTCTGTCGTTTGTCTGAGATGCTCTTTATGACGCACTGGTCAAGTCTCTGATCCGTATAGTGAGTAGCACTGACTGACTTCACATTGGAGTTGAAATTCCAGATCTTATTTTTGATTCTGAGTGCTGTTGACCTCCTGCACACAGACTTAAGAGTAATGAAGTCTTGTCTTGCTTTTCCGATATTCGCTTCTTTGATATCTTCGTCAGTTCCGCCCGCCTGTAGTTGAAACAATGCTTCTCAGGTCGGTAGGTTGGTGAAGGAGGTTGTTTCTTTCAGTTTACTCCCATTCATGCTGACTGCTGTTTGTTGTTGTTGCTGTTGGTGTTGGTCAGGAATCTTCATCACCTCTGATTTCTGTACGTCCTCTTCCTGAAGGAAGTTCTATCTTTGATGCTTCTTCTGCCAACTTGTTCCTGTTCACTTGCATATCTTCTAATTGGTGGGAAATCAGACATATAACATCATCGGCGAAGTCCAGATCCTCCAAGTATTTTGCGCGAGTCCATTTTATACCTGTTTTCTCATTGCCCGTTGTATGTCGCATTATCCAATCTACTGCAGTCGAGAAGATCATTGGCGATAGTAGGCAGCAAGCCTTGTCTCACTACCGTCTTTACTTCGAAGGCTTCCTTAAGTTTCGCGTCGTGGATTACCTGGCATGCAGCATTGTCGTATAACTGTTGGATGAGATACATAATTGTCGATGAGACCCCATGGTGGTAGCGAAGTAGTTTCCAAATCACCTCTCGATCGACGTTGTGCTATCGAAGGCCTTTTCAAAGTCGATGAAGTTGAGTGAGATAGAGAACTGATTGACTGCCATTCCAAGCTTTGTTCATGTGGTGATACGTAGTGTGGCGATTTGATCAATACACGAGTTGTTCCTCCTGAATCCAGCTTGTTCCGGTCGAAGTTTTTCATACAGCGTGGCATGTTTGATTCTCTCTAGGATGATGCGGCTTAGTATTTTGCTTGGGATGGGTAGGAGCTTAATTCCGCGCCAGTTTTTGCATTGACTTAAGTCTCCTTTCTTCGGTAGTTTGAATAAGTATCCTTTCTTCCAATCCTCAGGTACTTTGCCCTCCTTCCACACCTTCTCCAGTAGTGGTGTCATTAAGTCCGCTGTTGTCTCTGGGTCCATTTTCAATGCTTCTACTGGGATTCCATCTGGTTCTGCTGTTTTTCCAGCTTTTAGCATCTTGATTGCATTCAGGACTTCTGATTTCGTCGGGGGATCGATGTTCACTGGTAGTTCTGCTTCCGTTGTCGGTATTGTTGGACTCGTTGTAGGTGGCGGTCGAATTAGAAGTCTTTTGAAGTGTCCAGCCCAGTGTTTTCTTTGCTCCACTTCTTTGGTGATTGACTTTCCATTGTCATCCTTTACTGGCTTAATCTATGTGAATGCAGAAGATAATAATAATAGTAGTACGAAATGCAATTAAAATTAAAATGTTTGTGATTATAATCGTAGTTAAATGTCAAGTGGCAAAAATCAAATTAATGTCTTATATAGAATAACTCGTAGGATGAACAGAACTTGAAAAAGGGTGTGCAATTTTGGGATTAGTTGACAAGTGCAATAAAATAAAAACGTTACGTAATACTGTGTGAAATTTAATAGCATAGAATTTAACGTTTTAAAAGAGAATTGATTTAGAATGACAAGTGGAACAAGTGAAATAATACCGGGGACAGTTCAAAGTGAGAATAGTAATAATAACAATTGACTTAATAAGAGAAGAGTATACAAACTGAATAGACAAAATGAAAAAATGAAAAATTGGTACAGCCAAAATGATTAGGAATTACCATATTTCACCATAGAGGTGGGATTAAAACCATGAAAGTTGAAGTGGTTGAACGAACGTTTTCTGTACACAGAGATCTGGCCTTTCTGTTTCGATAGCCAAAGATGGCTTCAGCAATACAAAAGAGTCGGGTACGTAGCGATTTGGGTAAATCACTTTTTGCCTTGTAGATGACTTTAAAGGCGGAGGCTATAGAGATAGGGTGATCATTATTGAGGAGATGTTCAATCATCGCGCTTCATATTGCTGCACTTCCACCTTTTCGTAACTATCATGCAGGATAGTGTTCTTGCACCCTCTTGGACAAAATTCGAGTCGGGCGACCGATATACCTAGCTCCACACCTATGATTCAATTCCCTCACGGGATATAACTTCTTAAAAACTATATATATATATATATATATATATATATATATATATATACGATTGTACAACTTGATAATAAATTCGTTGGACAGAGTCTCTTCACTGAATCACTTGTTTTGATTTTCTATACGTTACAACGGGGATTTTCCATGAATTGAAAAATATAGCCTAAGGGCCCGGCCAACCAACAACAACAGCAACACCCAGCGCCGATCATCATCAACGGGAGGGATTTGAAAGAGGTTACTTCATTCACTTATCTAGCATTGAGCATTGTCTCAGCTACAGCCAGTCGGAACGGATGAGGATGTCAAATCGAGCGAGAATCGGGAAGGCGAGCGAGAAACACATTCATCAACCTGAAGCCAATCTGGAAATCTTCGTCACTCAGCCAGCATCAACAAAAAAATTCAGTCGGATTTTCAATACAAACAACGTCAAGTCAGTCAGTTCTTCTATACGGATCAGAAACTTGGCAGGCGGGCGGGCGGGTCACAAAGAATATTTCCAACAGCCTGTTTCAGACGTTTATCAACAACAACTGTCTTCGCTAGCTCTATTCTGAAGATCAGATGGCCGGGCCGGAAAGAATCACCAACAACAAACTATGGGAACAAACAAACAAAACAAGAACCAATCGCCAACCAACCAATATGCAAGAGAAAGTGGAGATGTATTAGACACTCACTCGCTAAGGAGGTCGCTGGGTGACATCGGGCGCGCATCAGTCCATTGCTCGAGTGGAACCCGAAAGGGAAGCACGCTTCGAGTGTGACGTCAATGCAAGGTTAACATGGAGGAGGTCGTGTGAAGAGGAGTTGAGACAGTATGGACTAACATGGATGGATGCAGGTGAAAAGTACAACAGAAGGAAGACAGAAGTGGCAAGTGGAGACGTGCAGCTGAAGCCCCATATTCCACTAGGAAGCCAAGGGAACAATAATAATAATAATAAATAAGTGTCCGGAGTCCAAACATTGATAAGTTAATTGGTGCACAGTGTTGAATAATCGCAAACTAGGACGAAACAGCTTTCCAATATGCCATGTTTCTCTCTCTCTCTCTCAATGACTTTATAAATAAATTCGATTCATGACTATCTCTAGAGTGACCAAAATGCCTCATATTATCAAAATATTTTTGATAGTTGTCGATATTTCATTCTGCCTATTTCTTCTGCATTCTTATTTAGTTCGTCAATGAATGAAGGAAATAAAACCACATCATTGTCGGAGAGTGAAACAGACCATTTGTCATGTTCTAATCAAAATGATGAGCCAAAAGTCAAAATGACGCCAATGAATCCAAATTTAAATCTAGACAAAATGTCTTCACCGTTATCAATCAGTGAAACGGGTCATCTACCGCATCCGTTGAATTCACGAGTCAATTGTTATTCATCTTTAAATTTAGGATTTCATTTAACCAATACTTCTGTCAACAGTGGTGGTGGTGGGAATCGACCACAGGAAGGCAGTCAAGCAATTACGAAAGGTTTTAATTCTCAATCAATTAATAATATAAAGGTCAATAATAATAACAATAGTAATAATGACAACAGTAATGATGTACACGGCGAATATTCTCATTGGGATTTAAAAAATGGCGTGTGTTCTGATGTCGAAGATCTACTGAATCAACATGAACGACGTCTGCTGTCACTTTCATCAGGAACTGGTAAGATTCGGTTTCCATTGTTTGTATGCTTGTTTTTGGAAGTTATGAACACCTTCAAGTTGTTAGATTTCACCGAATTATTAGAAACGAAAGACAACAGGTCTGTTAACAGTGTGAGTAGTGTTCAACGTGATTTTGGCGCTTTATTGAAGAGAACTGGTGTGAGTTGAAGACGGTATGTCATGTGCGCCCTACCTCGTCCCCCCTCGCTGTTGCTGCCTAATGTCTGCTACAGATTAGTCTATCATCATTGAAATTAACACATTTTGCAATTGTCGCGCACTCAAGGCTTTTTTATTACACTTCCCGCCTTTGTAA
>CALYDD020000078.1:0-49990 GCA_944472135.2 Trichobilharzia regenti | reverse complement strand
GCTAGCTCTTTTCCAACCTTACCCTATGTCAGCTAACATTCTCCGTCTGTCAAGGAAGCCGATGGCTAGGGATACATGCGTAACACATGTCCTAACCATCTCTCTTAATCGATATAACTTCACAACCTCGTCCATTGATTTCCCTCCTTACCTAGTAGTCGATGACAAGCCTCAGTATTGCTTATTGTATCACTTAACACGGGAGATAGAACCTGAACAACTGTCCAGTACTCCCTGCAAGTTTTCCCATGGTTCTCTAACCAATGTCAGCTCATGATGAAATCCTGTAAACCAATCAACCAAATCCCTACAAACCAATATTTGATTACCAACGAGATGCTTGGAACTGAATACGCTGAAAATTTTTGTACCGTATACTAGAATACTGTCTTAAATAAAGCTTTACCATTATTATTATTATTATTATTATTATGCTCACTGGCAACTGGCTCTATTCAGGCAGGTAGTAACCTGGTGTCCTAGTGAGAAGTCGTGACCAGTAGGGTGCAGCAGGTTGAGTGCGAGGACAAATACTCGCCGAAGATATTAGCTAGAGATTGCGCTATATTGTGAACTGGCAGAAGTTAGAATTCATGCGCTGGCCATCTGACCGGGTTCCAGTGACTGGCTTAATGGTCTACGAACTCACCTCGAACCAGAAGGTCCTGGGTTCGAACCTCACTGTGGTGTGGGTGCGTACTTCTGAAAAGTCCCAGACTAGGACGAAAGAGATTTCCAGTACTCGCATCTGGGTTTCCAATGGTTCTCTAACCAGTGTCAGCTCATGATGAAATCCTGTAACCAATTAACCAAGTCCCTACAAACCAATACTTGAGGACCTAATATAATTAGATGGTTACTACTCACATCAATCATTCATGATAGGTAGCTACCAGCGGCCGTTCTGCTCATTTGACACCTAGCACATCAATGGAGTATCCGGTTTAACTCAGCTGAGATAGCTGAATCGTTTCAAAGCACCCAGTTGGAATTCTGGTTGGCTATTTGAGTGGACTGGTTAGTACCTTCAATCAAATTTGCAAGCACTTCTGGTTGATATGGGTAGTGGTAGTCAACTACTTATATCAGCCAATCAGTAGTATTTAGTGTCACACATGATCGCTTTCTTTATTATAATTTATGATATTGTAATCTGAACAACTCCGTTTTCCAAAGGAAACCGTGGTTCAGTTTCACCTGAGATTGTGTAAATTGAAGCCTACGAATTTGTTTTAGTCAAATATAAAATTGCTACCAGGGAATAATCTCGTCGACTTAGAATACACAGATGATATAGTCCTTCTAGGTGGAGACGCTAACAAAGTGCAAAGTCTTCTGAACACCTTGAGCTGCAATCTACGAATGTTTGGTATGCACTTGGCTCCCGTCGAATGTAAGATGATGCTACGGGACTGGAATACAGTGTCTCTTAGCTCCAAGATAGGGAATGAAGTGGTAGAGAGTGTTGACCGCTTCACTTATATGGGGGGGGGTGGAAGTTGCATCAGCCAACGTCAGTGGGTTGATCGCTGACGAAATCCCACCACAAATACACAAGGCTAGTTTGGCATTTGCCAACATAGGCTATCTCTGGTTTAGTAGCCGTGGTATCCGGCTAACTGTTGACCAAAAGATACGTGTACTATTTCGCAGTAGTTCGCTCCATACTCCTTTATGGCTGAGAGATATCTGAGTCCTATCTCCCATGTTGGTTGGTATAATAGGGTAAGTAATATTGAAGTGCGGCTTCAGTCGAATGTTAGTGAGGTAAGGAGGGGCAAGTCAATCGACGAGTTTTTTAGGGTACATCGATTGAGATGGTTAGGACATGTGTTACGCATGCCTAGCCATCCATAGCCTTCGTCGGTTGGCTAGTATGGAGTGTGATGCTATTTTCTGAAGATCTGTGAAGTTTCATTAATATAAACCATTTACCTCTATTTGTCTAAGATTATATCGGAGAAGGAAAAATTGTCCATACTTATTGACATTTCTACTTACTCACTCGTTCCATCCAGCATCCAAGATTTCAAACAACCAAAAATTATCCGCTTGTTTCAGCTCAGTGCTCAGTGTGAGACTTCGCAGAGAAATGAGGCCCTTGAGGTTTTCAACCTCTCTACATAAAGCTCAAAGGTTAAAAAGAAAATTCAAAATGGTTATCATATATGAGGGAAATAATGACTACATGGAGAATAATGAGAATTTGGTAAATATAGGAGGCTACAGAGACTGAATGCTTTTGCACCAGTGTGAACAATTTTAGCCATTAGGATGATCTTGGTGACTTGAGGACCTCAACTAGGCACTCTGTACCTCACTATGTGGTTCAAACCAACAGTCAAAGAATTCTTTGATTGACTGACCATCCTTAACTCTTTTCCAGCCAACACTGCTCGACGAGGAAGGCGATGCTTTGGTGTTTTGTACCATGTGTCCTGTCCATCTCTGTCTATACCGATTCACAATCTCACTGAGTGACTTTCCCTCCCTACCCAAAAACTTACTCTCTGTGTCCGTATTAGGTATCAAAATAGAATAAAATCATTTAGTGAAACACAAACATTTTCAATATTAGTCACTTTCATATTTTCTGTTTACAGCATTGTGCTACTTATAAATAACAAGTAGTATATGATAATGCAATCAAATATTCACCTGCACTTTTATTTGTAGGACAATGACAAAAATTGTAAAACGCAAAGATGATTACGTTCATCTAGATACCTGATCGTTCAAAATGTAATGCTAAATAAGATTATGAGTGGGCTTTAGTACAAAAGTAATTATTCCCTGTTGTTGGGTGTAGTTTGGTGAAGTTTTTGCTTTGTGGCAGTATTTGTCTAGCTCGTGGATTTTTCTGGAGTCCTTTATCACAGTATGACACTGTAAGCAGCCCGCACTTACATGAATTATACCACAGGATATGCTTTTATTATTCTTTTATGTTCCCAGTGGAAAATACGGTGACTTCAAGCTACATACTTGAAGTTTCAGTGGGGGTGGCTCTTATTTTTACGGGTTGCTAGCCTCTTGCCAAAAACCTCCCCCTTTACCATACTTAGTACAGGCATAAAGAGGTAAAGGAATGCATTTTATATCAGAAATTCTTATGAGCATATATATTTTAGGTTTCGTCCACTGATATTAAAAATTGTAACCAGAAGGTCCTGGGTTCGAATCCCAGTGGGTGCGTACTATTGAAGAGTCCCAAAAGTCGGACGAAATGCTGTTCAGTACTCCCGGCTGGTTTTCCAATAGTTCAGTTTATGATGAAATCTTGTAACCAATCAATCAAATCCCAAAAACTAATACTTGGGTATTGAAAATGCAATGAAATACGTAAATGAAACTTTGGTGAACAAATTACCATAAATGTTTCTTTGTGAAACCTGTAAAACAAGCTATAGATTGAGTCATATCATAAGTTAATATATGTGAGATCATTGTTATTAGTAAACATACCTTGCTTTCCTCATAGTACAAAGGATTTGAGCAGCACATCTTTTCTAGTTGACTCCACGACTGTCGATAAGCTTTCACTCCTTCTCACATGATTTTCTGCATATCCCATATCCACCACGTTGCTTCTCATTCGGGATCCATTAGAGGACTTGACATGTAATTTCATCAGAAGGTCTCCTCAGGATGTATTTTCAATCCATTTCCACTTTCTTCTCGTAAGAACAACACCGCCGGTGCTGAAACTCTAGAACCTTGAAGCATTATATTCCACTCGAAGAGCAATGAAGTTGAGAATGTGTCTTCTTTACAGAGAAATGCTGGAGAAGATTTAGTTATTCGTTGTGAACCACTTCCTCATGACTGCCTAAAACAACTGAAAAATATTTACGTCAACAAAGTATCTTACTTTTATTAGTTTTAAGTAGTTTGTTTGAAAATGTAAAAAATATTTTGATTAGACACTAGTTAGTAACTCGTGTCAAGGGTTTAATCTTTTGTTTAGTGGAGACTGAATTCCATCAGTTAGGTTCGCAATGTGGTCACCATGCCACTAGGTGGCTCATCATCATGGCACACCTTGAATGGCTTATATCAGATTATTTTTATTATTATTATATTATTGCTCTCTTGGGTTCCTAGTGGAACATAGGGCTTCAACTGCACGTCTCCATTCTCTTCTGTCCTCTGCTGTACTTTTTGCCTGCATCCATGTTATTCCATACTGTTTCAACTCCTCTTCACACGATCTCCTCCATGTCACCCTTGGACGTCCCACACGCCACTTCCCTTTCGGGTTCCACTCGAGGGCTTGATGCATGATGTCACCCAGCGGTCTCCTCAGCGAGTGTCCGATCCATCTCAATCCACTTTCTCCTGCATATTCGTTGTTTGGCGATTGGTTCTTGCTTTGTTTGTTCCCATAATTCCTTGTTAGTGATTCTTTCCGGCCATCTGATCTTCAGTATTGAGCGAAGACAGTTGTTAATAAAGGTCTGCAACAGGCTGTTGGAAATATTCTTTGTGGCCCGCCAAGTTTCTGATCCGTATAGAAGAATTGACTGACTTTACGTTTGTATTGAAAATCCGACCGAATTTTATTGTTGATGATGGCTGAGTGACGAAGATTTCCAGATTGATTTCAGGTTGATGAATGTGTTTCTTGCGTACCTTCCCCATTCTCGCTCGATTTGACATCCTCGTTCGCTCCTCCTGTAGTTGAGACAATGCTCCCTAGATAAGTGAATGAAGTAGCCTCTTTCAAATCCCACACGTTGATGGTGATTGACGTTGGATGTTGTTGCTGTTGTTGGTTGGTTATTTTCATAACCTCCGTCTTGTCTATGTTTACCTGGAGTCCTGTCTTCGCCGACTGCTTCTCCGACCAGTTTGTCGGTTTTCGCTTGTAAGTCTTCGATTGTGTGTGACATCAAACATAAGTCATCCGCGAAATCCAGGTCTTCTAGGTTCTTCACGTTGGTCGGTCCAGGATATTCCTGTCTTCTGGTTTCCCACTGTCTGACGCATAATCCAGTCCACCACAATTAGGAATATCATTGGTGATAGTAAGCACCCTTGTCTGACTCCTGTGTTTAAGGTAATCGGCTGGAAGCATTTACTAGGCGTATCTTCAACCTTGAAGGAACTCATGTCCCCCATCTGAGATCTTATCCCGCGTCACCTAGTGCTTTAGTGGGTTAGAGACGTTAGCACTGAGTTATTCGGGCTCGTGACTGACCTCCTGTAGGATTGTTTCGGATACTTCTGACTGATAGAATGCAGTTTGTACCAAAGAAAGGACTACAGGCATTACACTGGTTACAGATTAGTGCCCGATCTCTCCGTGTCAGTATGATCACATGTGAACATACATCGATGAATTTCATCTCAAAAAATGCTGTAAAACAGTGAGAGCATTATTTCATGTTATGAATATGCCTCATTGAAATAGAATGAAGTCATTGTACACACACTATTCATCTTTCTTTCCTCTTTGTTATTTTTTTTTCTTTTTAGCTTGAAGAGAAACAAGCTGAAGAGGTAAGTTCGTCTTCTTAACATCGTGCAATTTTTCTTTGTAATTCTAACAAATTTTTAAATACCCGTTATCACATTGAAAGAAAATATTGCTCACAAGATTTCATCATGAGCTGACATCAGTTAGAGAACCATTGGAAAACCTCCAGGGAGTACTGGACAGCTGGAACTCATCAGGTCCCAGTGGCTTAATGGTCTACGAGCCCACTCGCTTTATAACCAGAAGGTCCTGAATTCGGACCTTGGTAGTGGGTGCGTACAGATGACGAGTCCAAAGCAAGGCTGACGAAACAGTTGTCCAGTATTCCTTGACTGGTTTCCCAACGGTCCTCTAACCAATGTCAGTTCATGGTGAAATCGTGTAATTAATCGATCAAATCCCTACAAAAGAGCCGCTTAACGGCTTCTTTTTAAATAATCGATGTATTGGGTATGTTTCATCAATAATGATGGATCGATAACCTATAAAATCTGGGAATAGATGCTAATTTTCTTGTTTATCTTCCTTTAACTCATGTCACTTACGTTGAAGGTGTCTATTAACGCTTAAGTTTACTACGTAATTGAAGGTTATATTCTAAAACTGTGGCAATCCAGGTGTCGGGGACGTTGAAGATAGAATTTCACGGGAGAACATCGCACAAAAATAATCTCCCCATTAGGTTATCATACGTCATAAAAGTTCACGAAAACGTAGAGCATAATAAGGATTTAATACCTCTGTATGATCATAAGATGTGGATGTATTTGAGCCACTGTGAACAACTTAAAGTAACGCCACTTATAGTCTTCAGCTACTGATCATTAGCGTCTCAGTAACCCGAACCACACGTCATCATATGGCTCAACCAAACAGTCAGAGGATTTCATGAATTGATGTCATGTTTTGCTCAGATGACATCTAAATCTTTTCCACCAAAATTCTGTGTCATTCGCTAACATTGTTAGGGCAAGAAAAGCCACAGTTTAACACCTAGATTGATGCAACTTCACAACCTCGTTAACCTAACACTCTACCCTTAACCTGAATATTACTGACTGCAGTATACTACATCCTAACACAAGAGGTAGAATTCACAGATGACTAGTCTGTTTATTGTCTTCCACTTTCAAAAGCTGTAAGGAAGGATAAAGTAAACACTGATGCTATTCACAACTGCCAAGTGACAGTTGCAGATACCAGGCAGAATGTATCTTTCCAAATGAAAGAAAACACAGATAAGTCATGAGATAATGAGGCGTCGAATTGTTCCCAACTTTAAACTTCAACGTTAACTTCTTAAGGCTAAAAAGGAATAGGCCTGAATCAGGAAAGCTCTGATGATAACTGTCTCAAATTACTCAGTATTCAAGTATTGATTTTCTAGGGAATTTTGTTTAATCGATTGGAGGATTTCATTATGAGCCGAGATCAGCTACAGAACCATTGGAAAACTAGTCAGGTAGTACTGGACAGCTGTATCGTCAGTCTAGTTTGAGACTCCTCATCGGTACGCACCCACCATCAAGGTTGAACCCAGGACCTTCTGGTCACAAGGCGAACGAGCTCGTAAACTATTAAGCCACTGCGATCCGATCCAAAGGCCAACCCATAAATTCTAACTTCTGCCAATTCAGGATAAGGCGGGACCATTTCGCAATGTCTTCTGCTTCGATGAGTGACTGTCTCGCCTTCAATCTGCGTACTGATGAAGAGTCCCAAACTAGGCTGACGAAACAGTTGTCCAGTAGTCCCTTACCGGTTTACCAATGGCTCTCTAACTGATGTCAGCTCATGTTAAAATCCTCCACCTATTCAGTATTCATCCTACTGAGCGTCGTATATCACAATGCTTGTCTTACCGATAACCAAACATATCGCTGATCGATGCATGAAATCGTTATTATAGGCGGTTATGCAATCAGTGTAACCGGAATCAAAGGCAGCGAGGAATTAATCACACCTTCTGTTTGCATAAGTTCAATTGAACACATTTGATTTTAGTGGCTTCAGCAAAAATGTAGTTAATTGTTTTTATTTTGAGAGATTTAAAGATTTCAATAAAATGCTCCAGACACCTACGCGTATAAAATCTATTTTCAGATGGTTTGATACAGTCAGCACAAAGCCTCCCACCTTGTGCTAGTTGACACTCACCAACTAGCAAGGCGTATCTGCAACCATGAAGGAACTCATGTCCCCAGTGCTACAGTGAGTCAGATACGTTACCACTAAGCTACTGAGGCTCGTGATTGCCCTCCTGAGGGACTGTATTGGTCACTTTTTGATTAAACACTGGTCAGGAACTAGTGTCATGTGTCCATTCTTTTGCTTGGTGCAGAGGCGGGTTCGAATCTCAGATAGGAGGCTTGAGCTCATTCAAGGTTGAAGATACGCCTTACTAATTAACATCATCAAATCCATGTGTAAGTGAAAAGCAACAAGCTGGCGGAAGAAGCATCAAAGATAGGATTTCAGGTGAACATAAAGAAGGTAGAGGCAGAGGTGATGAAGATTTCTGGCCAACACCAACAGCAACAACAGAAAACAGTCAGTATAAATGGGAGGAACCTAAAAGAAACAATCTCCTCCACCTACAGACCTAGGAAGCATCGTTTCAACTACTGGCGAACGGAACTAATAAGGATATCAAAGCGAGCTTCGGGAAAACAAGGCAAGCTTTCATTACTCTTAAGTCTGTGTGGAGGTCAACAACACTCAGCATCAAAAATGAGATCCGGAGATTCAACTCCAATGTGAACTCAGTCAGTGTCGCTATACGGATCAGAGACTTGGTGCGTCATAAAGAGTACCTCAAACAAACTACACGCCTTCATCAACAGCTAGCTGTCTTCGTTCAATACTATTCAAGATCAGATGGCCGGCCAGAAGAGATCAGCAACAGGGATCTCTGGCAATGAGCGAACCAACCAGGAACCGATTGTGAAACAAATATGCAGGAAGAAGTGGAGATGGATTGGCTGGTCATACTCTGAGGAAACCATCAAGTGACATCACTAGACAAGTCAGTGCTCGATTGGGACCCGAAAGGGAATCGGCGAGTTGGTCGTCAGTGAAAGGGTGACTTGGGGGGAGGTCATGTGAAGAGGAGATGAAAGCGTGTAGGCAGACTTGGAGCGAGGTGAAAAAGTTGGCAGAAAACCGAAGGCAATAGAGACGCGTGGCTGAAGCCCTGTGTTCCTCTAGAAATTAAAGGATATAATAATAATAATAATGACGAGCTACCTAGTGGTATGGTGGCCACATTTGAAACCTGACGGATAGAAATTCACTCTGTATGAAAACAAAAAGGACTAGACACATGCTAACTAGTTAATGACTAGTGTCCAATCAAAAATCTCTTACTCTGGCATTTCATTCATTCATTCATTCATTCTACTGTAACTATACTTCGATAAAACATTTAAAAGATTCATGCCGAGTTAGTTATACCTGATATTTTGAGCGGTTATTCTCACTTACTGATAATAATAACAATAATAATAGTGATCTCCACTCTCCTGTTTTATACTTTTACGCATGATTTCAGATCCAGAAACTTAAGTGTAAATTAGAACAAGCCGAAAAGAGGGTCAGTGAATTAACAACCCAGTTGACAACGAATGTAAGTTCAGGAAATGCTTCTATATGGTATTATTACTACTATTATTATTATTGTTATCATTATTCCTTTTGGTGTTGTGTAAAATGCAAGAGTTCAACAATAAATCCCCACTTCATTCTATTCCATACAGCCCTCTTCAGCCGTCTCTCTACAATTGCTCATAGCCTCTTATCTCCTCTATGTCCTAACTCAGATCTCTTTCATGTGTTTTATGTGTTATTAAAATAACTATTAGAATATAACATGGGACAATGATTGAAGTTTCTGCATATTAGTTTGATTGATTTTCTTGGATAATGTCGGCTAGCCCCACGTCCAACCCTCCCCTATTTACTCGGGTTTGGAACCGGCTAGAAAATGCACTCATTCAGTCGGCATAAAGAACAAGATTTAGATTTTCAACGTCAACATGTGAAGTCAGTCAATTCTTCTGTATGGGTCAGAAACTTGGCATGTGTATCACGAAAAGGATTTCCAACAGATGATAGACTTTTATCAATAGCTGCCCCCCTCCGCTTCATGCTGAAGATCAAATGGCTAGCTGGTTGGTCAGAAAGAATTAACAACAAGAAACTCTCGCTGGGAACAAACCAATAGGTGAGAGCCGATTGCTCAACAAATATGTAGGAGAAGATGGCGGTGGATCCAGCATACCTTGAGCAAGCCATCGCTCGAGTGGAATCCCAATGTGAAGCGACAAGTGGTGGTTCGTCGGTGGCGAGGGACCTGGAGGAGATCATTTAAGCAGAAGGAACAGGAGATGAGAGATTATGGTCAATGGTGGACAAAGCTGAAGAGGACAGCAGAAAATAGAAAAAAGTGGAGGTATGTTGCTGATCCCATGTCGGATCCCATTCGGAACCCGAAGGAATAACAACAATAATAATAATGTAACAACAGAAGACAAGGGCCAGGCAACAGATAGTTTTATTATGAAAATCAACACGTATTTATATAAATTTCACATACATTATTATAGCCTAGTCAAGTAGACAAACGCAGTCTTCTGATTGGTTGTTTTCGAGTTCCTCCGACGGAAAGTGGAGCCATCTATCTGCGAATCATATTTGCCCACGTTTAAGTTTGCTGTGATTGGCTGTTGAAACAGCCTTGTTCCTATTTTCTCACGGCCCATCTAAGTGACCTAGACATTGACGTAGATTAATGTCAACCAATCGGCTAGCAGGCTGGTCTCACCACAATAATATAATGCTAGTAATAATGCGACAGTGGTTAGTTACAAATTTGTCAGCATTTATAGTGAATACCGAGTAGATCGGCTTATGTACCAATCAGGAACATAAATTTGTCCTTTTATAGGAATTCTGGTTAATTTCAGTGTGAATTTCCTCTTGATGAACCAACACAGCGGTCAGAGTGTAATTCAAAGCCAATGAGTAGAGAACAGACCTACTTCCTCCTAGTTCACGATTCTACAGCTGTATATTACATAATCATAACTCAAACAAATCCAAGACCTTAAGAGTGTAAGGCTATCCCATTCATTAATACGTGATTATTCATTAGATTAACATTCGAGGACCAAAATGGCAATGTAGTACCACCCCACCAAGAAATGCCAATGATGAGCATTCATTTCATTGTAACATAATGCACCCCCTATTCGAACTTGAATTCATGATAAAGTCGACATTGAAATTAACCCGAATACTTATAAAAAAAAACAACTTAAAATCCGACTGAATACACCAATCGTTATTTCAACAAAGGGTTACTGGATGAGTGTTCTAACCTTCTGGTAGGAAATGAAGACCAGTTGAATTTGTTCAACAACTCTATGACTCATATCGGCTTTTGACGAAATCGGCATAGAAATAAATATGTAAAAAGAGAAGACGTTCAGCGAAGAGACTCTTTTCAACAGCGAATTCATTCACATAGCTGTACAATCGCATTTATATATAATTATTTTCTATGTGCATCCACATGAGGTTTGTCAAGTCTACATAATTAATTAGGTGATACAAGAATGATCTAATATAGAAACAAGGTTAATTAGACAGCAACTAAAGTAAGCTTGAGTTAGTAAGTTGGATGACATAATATAATTGACTAAAATGTTTCAACTTAGGTCAAGGTAGCAACAGAGGTAATTACAAGTGGAGAGATAGGGTAGTGAATAATGCCATTTAAATTAGAACTGAAATTGAGCAATTAAGTTAGATGACGTAACATAAATGACTAGAAATTGAGCGTTGGTCAAGTCAGTTACCATGTGGTAGTGAGGTGTAGAAATTAAATCAGGTGCGGATACAGATCAAGAAGGTTGAAAATATAAAATATTACAATTAGGAAGACAAAATAATACTAATGAAGAGACATAAAAAAAGATTAGGTAGAATTTACCTGTCGGGTAATAAGATAGATTAAGTCAATTGCAAGTGTAGTGATTGAATGAAATTCTTCTGTATTCAGAGTTCAGGGCTTAGAAAATGAATCGCCATTGCTTCTGCAGTTTGAAGAAGTCTGATTCGCACATCTTTAGGAGGACTACTTCTTACTTTGTAGATGAGTTTGAAGTTTGTTTGGGGTGCAGCTTGGTGTCCGGAATCTATCAGATGTTCTAAGATAGAGCTGCAGGGTTTAGATAATTGATTAGGTAATACAAGAATGATCTTATATGGAAAAAGGTTAACTAGATAGCAACTAAAGTTAGATTTAATGCAGCTTGATGTCCGGAATCTGTCAGATGTTCTAAGACAAAGCTGCGGGTGCATCGTTTTTCCCTTCGTAAAACTATGCTGGTAAGTATTCGGTAATACTTTTGAAAAGCGAATCCTGGGTACGGCCGACATACCTGGTGAGCTGGTGAATAGATAAATACACATTGATGAGGCCAGCAGTGGTAGCTTATCCTTCACGTTCCCATGAATCACAAGTTTTGTGGAGAAAGTTAGTCGTAGTTCAGCTGCGAAGAAGGTCGTCTTGAGTGAGCGCGACAGTCGATTTTTTAGTGTTTCCGCAGATATATCTCCATTGAATTGAAGGTTCATGTAGAGTAGTTTTTTTCGAAACGCTGATAAAATGCTGTTTGTATAAGCGAATATTCGCTTTAACACTTCGATTGGATACTAAGTAGTAATTAACGTCATGCAATGGTGGCCTTGTCACAAAGTTGATCCTGATAGAATTCAGTCAGGACCTACATCAAGGACTAGATGTCATAATATCCATTGTGGTCATGGAAAAGGTCGATCATAAGCCCGAATAACTCAGTGGTATAGACTCTCGTTGACCCGAGTTTAAATCTCAAAAGGGACATAAGTTTCTTCACCTCACACGAAACTTAGGTCCAAAACTTGCATATCGATTGTCTCCAACGATCCAGGAGTTGATATTCAAGTATTGGTTTGTAAGGATTTGACTGATTGGTTACAGGATTTCATCATGAGCTGACATTCGTAAGGGAACTATGGGAAAACCAGTTGGGAGTACTAGAGAGCTGTTTCGTCCTAATTTGGGATTATTCATCAGTATGCACCCACACTACGGGATTCGAACCCAGGACCTTCTGGTAACAAAACGAGTAAGCTCTTAGACCATTAAGCCACTGGGACCCTATCCAATGGTCAACCCATGAATTCTAACTTCTGCCAATCCATGACATAGCGCATTCGCTAGCCAGTGTCTTCGGTGTCGAGTATTTGTCCTCACATCCGACCAGCTGCACCCTACTGGTCACGATTTCCCACTAGAACCCCAGGTAACTACTACCTACCTGAATATGGCCAGTCGCCAGTGAGCATCATGAAATCCTGTAACCGATCTAGGATTTGACTTTCCAAACCTACCTGTCAAAATGGTTTACGACATGCTAGAAAAATTAACAGTTGGTATAATAATTAAAGAGAATGTGTTCTATTGTTGAACTTACAAAAGATTTTACACTGTATTCACCCTCCCAACCATCCCTCCCTGAATGTTTCGCTTATTTGCTTCTCAGCAAGTAACCTCTTAACTGTCTTATTACTATTTCATTAACGTTCATTCATTTATTTGTACATTAAGGTGTGTATTCTTGATAAATTGACATTTTAATAATTCGAACTGATTGTTGAATTAGTGTTTTATTCAGAGGTTGGAAAAAGCTTTTCTTTACAGTATAGTTAGTGATTGATAGAGATGTCTGTTGTATACTGATGTTTTGAGATAAGCGAATTAAGAAAGCCTGTTTTGCTAATGACATTTAAACAGTTATCAATTTTGTTATTATTATTATTATTAAATTATCGACTTTTTTGACTACCGACACTAGTTCTACTACTACTGCTACTACAATTGCCACTGTAACCCCAGAGAAAAATGGTATTTGATTGAAGAAATTAATTTTTTTAACGAAATGGCGATGTTTGGAATATATTGCACAGATCAAGGCACCCTACTTGAACTCATGCAGTCAACCATTTGAGAGCTTACAGCGAGTTGTCATCTGAAGTAGTGACAACTAGTGGTGTCCGTCAGGGATGTCCATTGTCTTCATTTCTGTTTAATTTCATTATAGATGTACTAATGGAATTAACTGTAACTGCTGACTTCAGCGACTCAGGGATTGACTTGTTACTACCAACGAATAATCTCATTGACTTAGAATATGCAGGTGAAGACGCTGACAATGTAGAGTCTTCTGAACATCTTTAGGAGCAGGAATCTTCGAATATTTGGCATTCGATTCGCTCCTGTCAAATGTAAGATGGTGATGCTACAGGATTGGACTGCATTTACTCCTAGCTTAGAGATAGAGAGAGCGAAGTGGTAGGGCGTGTTGACCACTTGGGCAGTTACATCAGCCCTAACAATTTGATTGGTAACGAAATCTCAGCACGGATACAGAAGGCTCGTTTAGTATTTTCCAAGTTACGCCATCCCTGGTGCAGAAATGATATCCGGTTGGCTATCGACCAAAGGGTGTCTGCACTGAATAGCACCAGTTCTCTCCGTCCTCTTTTATGGCTAGCTGTCTTTGATCATATGTGCATGTGTTCTGTCTTCTGTGTGTAGTGGTATAATAGGGTGAGCAATATTGAGGTTAGGCTTCGACTTCTAGATAAGGAGGGGAAACCAATCGACGAGGCTGTGAAGCTACATCGACTGAGATGGTTAGGACATGTGTTACATATGTATATCTAGCCATCGCCTTCCTCGAGTGACGGCCAATGTTAGCTGCCATAAGTTCAGGTTAAAGAAGAATTAGCCAGTGATGGTCAAACCAAAACATGGCCTCATCAGTCAATGAAATATACAACAGTTAGTTTAAGCCAGCCACAGGATGCATGTCTTATCCTATTTATGATTCGTTAGCTACGTGCCTCCTCAGCATCCACCTTTTCAAACGCTTTGAGCTCCAAAGAGGACGAAATGCGCTCCCTACTTCCGGTATTAGTTACCACCAGCCAACTAACATCATATCTATCTAAAGAAATCTTTCAATCGTCCATTCTAGGAGCCAGCGTGTGAACAGAAACGCAGCATTTTGATCCAGTATAGAGATCAGTCACTGAGAATTTTAAATTGACTACAATAAATTTTTTAGGTTGCTGCATTTGTTCAAATCTGACTGATCCTATGGTCGCTCTTGTCACACACACACACACACACACAAGGCCATTGAAAATGGAAGAAATATAATGGCTGGTTAGCTATCCTCGACCAAAAAGGTTTGCATATAATCTCCCGTGTTAAGTGGTTTGGTATGAGGAGTAACATTAACGTTAGGCATAGAGCGTTAGATAATGAGAGTAAGTCAATCATTGTGATTGTGGACGGTTGGAAATGTGTTGCACATCCTAAGCCATCACCTTTCACAACGTGCACTGTTATCCGACATCCGATTAGGCTGGAAAAGTGTTAGAGTCGGACAACAGTCAGTCCATGGAATCTTTGACAGTCATTTTAGCCATATGAGTTGGTATCCACTCACAGGTTGAAGTCCTTGGAATTGTAAGAACTTGTGTCTGGAGACTAACACAAGTATGGCTGAAAATCGTTGTCACTGGTCCGAGTGTATTCACTCTTTTTGACCTTCTATATTCACTACACCCTCATATTTTGGCATGTTACTACTTTTTTTCTCTCTCACACACACACACATTCCCCTCTTAAATCTAATTTTTTCCGCTACACGGAGTGTGGCAACTTGAACTGATGCCCTTCTGTGTACAAAATTCCCTGTCGAAATTCACTTCGTCTTGTCACACGCATTTTCTGAGACATGTGGAAGAATCACTCAGAGTTAGGCACACCCTGAGCATTTGTTTCGTCACCAGCTTCAAATCTTCATCCGTATAGTAATAATAATAATAATTTGCTTTATTCTAAAACCAGTATTTATAATCCAACGTGGAATTTTCAGCACTTGTCACAATATTGCCTGTAATTTGTTCAAAATATAAATAAAATTAGCCACAGGAATGTTTCCACATTTACAGTAGTAATAATGTCAAAAATATTCAAAGTATATTATTATTAATCATTATTATCATATCCTTTAGTTCCTAGAGGAACATAGGACTTCAGCTGCGCGTCTCCATTGCGTTAGGTTTTCTGCCAACTTTTTCACCCCACTCCAAGTTTGCCCCCATGCTTTCATCTCCTCTTCACAGGATCTCCTCCAAGTCACTCTTGGATGACCAACCTGTCGCTTACCTTCCGATTTCCACTTGAGCAATGGCTTGTCTAGTGGTGTCACTTGATGGTTGGTTTCCCCAGAGTATGGCCAGCCAATCCACCTCCATTTCTTCCTGCATATTTGTTTCATAATCGGTTCCTGTTTGGTTCGCTCCCAGAGATCTATGTCGCCGATCTTTTATGGCCATCTGATCTTGAACGAAGACAGCTGGTAATGAAGGTCTGTTGATTGTTTGATGTGCTCTTTATGATGTGGCGTTAAGTCTGATCCGTATAGTAACACTGACTTCACATTGGAGTTGAAAATCCGGGTCTTATTTTTGATGCTGAGTGCTGAGTGTTGACCTCCACACAGACTTGAGAGTAATGAAAGCTTGTCTTGCTTTTCCGACTCTGGCTTTGATATCCTCGTCAGTTCCGTCCGCATGTAGTTGAAACGATGCTTCCTAGGTAGGTAGTTAGGTAAAGTAGGTTGTTTCTTTCAGGTTCCTCCCATTTGTGCTGATTGTTGTCTGTTGTTGTTGTTGTTGCTGTTTGCCAGAAATCTTCATCACCTACCTCTGTTTTCTCTATGTTCACCTGACGTGAAGTACTATCTTTGATGCTTCTTCTGCCAGCTTGTTGCTTTTCATTACTCGCATATCTTCCAGTTTGTGAGAAATTGGACATATATACCGCATCGGTGAAGTCCAGATCCTCCAAGTTTTTTGTATGAGTCCATTTTATGCCCGTTTCCACATCGCTCGTTGTCTGTCCAATCTACCACCATCCTCACTTTGAAGGCTTCCGTAAGTTTCCCGTTGTGGATTACATGGCGGCATGCAGCATTGTCGTATAACTATTGGATGAGATGTATAATTGTCGATTGCACCCCTTGGTAGTAGCGAAGTAGTAGTATAAAATGAGAATAATAACTATAATAATAGTAATAATAACAGTAGGCTTGTTCCAGACAATATTGTCCATATGGTATAGAAATTTTAGCATATTATAGAGTACTGAATGTTCTAATATTCTCTTCATACAGAATAGAAAATATAACACTAACTAATAACACAGCTTAAATGATGGTTACAATTATTCAAAAAAATTGGAAGGACTACCAATATACAAAGACTAATAACAGTAAGCCTTGTTGGTGTAAGGGTGGAGAAAATGGTTTGTTTACTAGTGAAAAGAAGTTTAGCTAGTTAGTTAATTCGCACCTCACATTATTTTCATCACATAAAATACGCCCCACCAAATATATTATCGTGAAATATCTATACTTAGACGTGTGCGCGTAAAGTCTTCTGAAATGACTTCGTGTTTTACCTGAGGAGGAGGAGGAGGTGCAAGGTGAAAGCTGTGGGTAAAGCGGATGCTCACAGTCTGACAAAATCCTTTTAGCAAATTTATTGCACTAAAATGAGTGCCTATCAATGACAGTGTCAACAATATGGCACAATGCGACACCACCACTCGGCCTCTACTGACAGTCTTTAGAGTTCTACAAAGTACGATATGGTCTTTTTTAAGCAACCCAGGCAAGAATAAGTAAAGGTGAACAATAAAGAAGAATAAGTAAAATATAAGAGTTAACGAACTGTAAGAGAAGGAGCTGGTTGAGTTATGCCTGAGTGCCTTGACTTCTTAATGTAAAATGTCAGACAGAATACCTCACTAGAAATCGCTAAGAAGTGGGGGAACCAGGACAGGTCAGTAGAAAAAATTAATCCAAGATAGTTGGTAATGTCAGACTTGATTTCTATATCAATATCATCAACTTTACAACAGTCATAGGAATTAACAGCTTCATTTAACCTCCTTTCGCATCTAAAACTGAAATTAGCAGTGTGACTTTTGGAAGGATTTAGTTTAAGACCATTAGAGAACGACCACTTGCTGACTCCTGATAGAAAGCTGTTCATCTTAGTACAGTGTAGCTGAGAGTCAGCAAGTATTCAAATAGTCAGATCACCAGCATACCTAACAAAGTTCATTTCATCAGAGTGAAGCAAGTTATACAAGGAGAAATAAATCAGAAAAGGAGAAAGGACAGCGCCTCTAGGGATGGGACAGCCTCAGTAAGCAACGAAGTGTACGACTACCCCTGACACATGCAGTGTACTGCTTTCTCCCCAGGAAATAAGAACCCATCTGTGATCTATCTATTCATCCAGGGATAGAATCAGTTCATCTCTGTTTTGGTGTTTTTTTTCTCACCAAGGCCAAAATATTTTTTGTCCGAATATGTGGGATGTTAAAGACACTAGAAAAAACTAAAATTAATCGATAACGTAATGTATGTATTACGTAAATATTGTTACAATTACAACATACATAAATAAATATTATACAGAAAGCCAACAATAGTATTAACTACCCAGAATGCGCATATGTGTACGTCTTACATATCAACCTATGGAAGACACGCACGCACACACGTACACCGGCAGACATACATACACACACACAACAGACATCCTGAGACAGTTGTTTTTTTTTAAACTTCAAATTTGCATCATTTTCACCGTTATCACTACACTTTCCTGATTGTTTCTGTACAAAAAACAATCTCTTCCACTATCTGAATTACACTCACTGGGTGGAAAAGAATCCATACAGCGAACTTAACCATCCGATTTTTGCACAGGTGTGTGTCGGTGTTTGTGTGTCTGTATGTGGCGTACATCAACGACTGTCTGTACACCATAGTGTTGGAATACACGACTAAATTGGGAATACAATTGCGATAAATGAATGTCTACATCTGTCTGTGTTTCTATGTATGTATGCGTGCGTGGGTGCGTGGGTGGGTGAGTGGGCGGTACGCGCGGGGGGGAGGTATAGATGGAAATAAACCCTATCAGTCGGTAGAGGCATCTTTTTAGAAATACTTAAACTAAAAAAAAATGTAGTTGTGATTACAAGGGTATTACACCAATAACAGAAATGTTACACGCACGCACACACGGCGACACACAGATAAATAGATAGACAGACAGACGGAAAAGTGCCGAAGAAAATGTAAACGCCGACACAGGCATGTGTCTGTCATTCATCTATCTATCTATCCAGCTAGGAGGAAAAGAAAAGGCAACTATTCCATCATAATACCTTAGTTTTTTTCGAATATCAATCAGACGATTGAATACTCTACAAAAAAACAACAACAACAACAAAAAGAGGACGATGAACAATCGAATTTCACAAGTGGAATATTTGCACTCCTTGGATTAGTCGATCTCAAGAGTAGAGAGTACGTACGTGGGCGTGTACGTGAGTGTGAGTGTGTCAGCCTATGTGACTTCTCTTTTCACTGATGGATGCTCTATATCCGAATTTTTATTCACTAACTTCTGTATCCACTGAACCATTGGATCCTCGTGTTCGTCGTCGTTCACTTGTCTGGGGAGTTAACTCTAGTCTACCATCGGCAACCACTACTACTAATACTCAAGCATTAAATACTACTACTAACAGTGATAATATCAGTAGTAGGAGAATGACTACTACAAAATTAAATGACAATATTGTCATCCTACCGTCATATATGTCTTCAAACTATGCTCAAATCACTGCAACAAAGACGGTGGGAGTAATGCCACGTCGACGTAGTGCAAGTCATAATCCTTGCAGTCGGAATCAACTGCTATATCCGATTGACAACACTACTATTACTAATAACAATAACAATTCTCAGTGTTCTTCAAAATCAATAACCCCACCGCCAACATTACCTCCACCTCCTCCTCAATTCGCTGATAATTATCAGCAGACAACAAAAGAAGACGAGGAGAGAGAGAAAGAGAATAGAGAGGAAATTCCTCTTCGTCTAACACCCTCATCAGAAATATCTCCACCATCACAAACACCGACAAGACAACCGAGTCAATTTCAATATATTTCTAAACGACGTTTTAAAGACGGTTGTATACCTCTGTCTTCAGAAGTGTCAACACTGCCAGGGACTTACAATACACTGTCACCACCAAGATGTCGAAAACTACTGTTTCCTGCTTGTACACAAAGTATGAATCCACCTCAGTGTCCATCAACTCCAATGATGGTGACAAGAATGAATCATTCTACTGGATGCAATAGTAAAGGTGATATGATCCCGAATCAGGAGTGGCATCAATTTCAACGGTCATCATTGCCAGCTCCACAACGCCAACAGCACCACCATCAACAACAACGCCAACAACAAATGCAGAATAGTTTTAATCATCTTTCAAAGTATAGAATATCACCGTCTGATCAACTCGTCAATGGAACTTATTCGAATGTCTATTCACCTCCAGTTTATCCTATGGCGGGTAATTTACGTCTGCAGTCAGCTGTAAGTCTACAATCTTTAGATCAGCTGAAGTCCGTTGGGATGTTGAATCAACAAGGTAGTCAGATGGATGAGACAGTAATGAATAATAGAGGTAATTACTTCCTGCAGAAGTCCGCTTTACCTTCATACTATCAGTATCAACAACCTCTGATTCCTCGGAGGTCAGATTCTCTATCACGACATCAAGTAATGCCTAATTTGGAAAACTCGAATGTCAACAGAAGTGAAGTACGTCTAGGAACTATGTCTCTGGATAAATCAACGACGGGACATATGTCAAGAATTCGACCTATGGATAGAAGACGTTATACCCAGTGCGGAATTAATTATCCTCCAGAGTTTGAAAATGATTACATCAGACAGAGACAGCAACAGTCTACAGGGGTGCCAAATCAACCATTTATGGATTATTATTATAATCATCGTATGCCGACAACGGATTCTTTTATGCATAGTCTAGGTAAAACACTTCCAACCCAATCTCCGTCATTCTCTTCAGCTTTCCCGTCCACTACTACGACAATTCATAATAAAGAAGGCGGAATGAATTGTGAATCAACATTTCCTGATATATATTCGGAGAGTAATACTGATGAATTAGTTATGCCATTAAATATTAGACGTCGAAGACCAGTCAATTCAAGAAGGGTTGGTTCATGATTTGTTTTTTTCTTTATTTTCTGTTTTATTTCACTCCCTTTATTGATTTTAAATGCCTTGTACTTGTCACTGGCGCCTATTATAATACCTTCGAGTAATTTGTTTGTGTTTAAGTATTGGGATTTTGTGGAGTGGGAGGGGGGCATTTTTCATCACTAACGAACATAAGTTAGGCGGCATTAGTCATAAGGTTATGGGAGAGTACTGTTGAAGAGTCGCCGACTCGGGCTAGGGGGTGGGGTGAGGAACAGCTTCTCAGTTTGCAGTGGTTCTTTAAAAACTTGATTCTGTTCGTGAAACTCACGTTTTGTTTATTTAAGGGAAAACTCAGCATGGACACAGAAGAATCATTCGACACTTTCCAGCTTACACCATGCCTTAAGAGTAGACCTGATATCTGTCTGAATATTGATCAGAGGACGCTCCGGTTCGCTCCGTCCTACTTCATGGTTGTGAAAAGTGACTACCATTGAAAGTGGAAGGGAATGAAACGCCTGGCCTAGGTGTGTGATTTCTATCTCTCGTGTTAGCCAGTATAATAGAGTCAGTGATATTAAGGTGAGGCATCCGTTGAGTGTTAGGTAGGTAGGAGGAAAAATCTACTGACGAGGTTATGAGGTTACATCGATTGATATGATTCGGATATGTGTTACGCATGCCTAGCCATCCATCGTCTTCGTCGATGGGCAACGCTAGCTGACTAACACAGGATGGATCACGTTGGAAAAGAGCTAGCACGTGGTGACCTAACCAAAACATGACTTCATCAGTCAATGAAATCCATAACAGCTAGTTCAAGCCAGCAAGCCAGCCAGCCACACAGGGAGGTGTAAACTTCCTCATTGGTCGAGGTCCTCGGAACAGTAAGAACCAATGACGGCTGAAGACAATTGGCGATATGACTGGCTCAGACGCATTCACTCTTTGTGACTTTACCATATTCAATAAAACTCTGTTGTTCTTCCACTTTATCCTATTCTTTGATATCGTCTGTATCTGGACCCACAATCCCACACAACTTCTCATCTCCTTCACGTCACTCGTACATAGACGCGCCCTTCGTCTTACAATATTCGGGTTCCACTTGGACGATGGCCTAACGCGTGTTGTCACCCAAAGGTCCCCTCAGCATCTGTCTGATCCATCTTGGCTTTCCTTCTGAATATTTGTTGAGCGATAGGTTCGTGTTTGGTTAGTTCCCAGAGATTCTTGTTGCTGATTACTTCCGACTGACCACTTGATCTTCAGTATGGTGCTAGCGGTGGCAGCTGCAGGTAAAGGTCCCGAGTAGCCTGTTATAAATGCTTTTTATGAATCTGGCGCTAAGTTACTTGACCTTATTTAAGAACTGACTAACTTTAAACTGGTATTGAAAATCCAAATTTTGTTCCTCATGCTGGGAGCAGGAGATTTCCAAGCTAACTTCAGAGTATTCAAGTGTTGGTTTCTAGGGATTTGGTTGGTTTCAGGATTTCATCATGAGCTGACATTAGTCAGAGAACCATTGGAAAACCTGGGAGTACTGGACAACTGTTTCGTACTAGTTTGAGACTCTTCAGCAGCACGCACCCACCGGGATTCGAACCCAGGACATTCCGGTTACTAATGTCAGCTCATGATGAAATCCTGAAACCAATCAAATCCCTACAAACCAGCACTTGAATACCAATGAGATGCTCACTGGCGACTGGCCCTATTCAGGTAGGTAGTTATTTTTTATTTTGATTTTGATTACAGCTTGATTCCACACCGTATTTTTGGTACAAGTATGGAATTTTCAGCGTGGATATCGGTAGCCCAAAATTCGCAGGCCGACCATAGATATCAGCTGTGCGTCGGCGTGGGCTCGAACCCCGGACCATGTGCATGGTCGACGAGAGTCCTAACCACTGTGCCATCGACGCACCTGGGTTCCAGTGGGAAGTCGTGACCAGTAGGGTGCAGCTGGTCGGGTGTGAGGACAAATACTCGCCGAAGACATTGGCTAGCGGTCGCGCTATGTCGTGAATTGGCAGAAGTTAGAATTCAAGGACCATTGGATCGGGTCCCAGTGGCTTAATGGTATACGAGCTCGCCTTATAACCGGCGGGTTCTGGGTTCGAATCCCAGTGGGTGCGTACTGCTGAAGAGTCCCAAACTAGGACGAAGCAGCTGTCCAGTACTCCCAGGTTTTCCAATGGTTCTCTAACTAATGTCAGCTCATGATGAAATCCTGGAATGACTTCCGAGTGTTGAAGGTCTGTCTTACTTTTACCGTTCAAGTTGGCTTTGACACCTTCATCCCAGTGCCGTCTGTAGTTGAGACGATGATGCCCCTACATAAGCCAAAGAATTCACCTTTCAAATTTCTTCCGTTGATAGTGATTGATTCTTGTTGTCGATGGGTTGGTTATTTTCATCACCTCTGTCTTGTCTGCATTCACTTGAAGTCGTGTTTCGCTACATCTTCTGTCATTTTGTTGACTTTCTTCTGTACGTCTTCAAGTGTTTGTGACGGTATTCTATCATAATTACTCAAGTTTTAAAATTATCTACTAATTTTTCAAAGATTTTTGATCAAAAAATCATAAAATTTGGTTCCCACAAGAAGCTGTTAAAATGGTCAATTTAAATCCAATTTTATGTATAACCAGTTACTCCATCTATTATTATAATTTATTTAATTCCTAGAGGAACATAGTGCTTCAACTGCACGTTTCCATTGCGTTCGGTTCTCTGCCAACTTTTTCACCCCACTCCAAGTCTGACCACATGCTTTCATCTCCTCCTGACAGGATCTCCTCCAAGTCACCCTTGCACTGACGACCAACTCGCCGCTTCCCTTTCGGGTCCCAATCGAGCACTGACTTGTCTAGTGATGTCACTTGATGGTTTGTTTCCTTAGAGTACAACCAGCCAATCCATCTCCATTTCTTCCTGCATATTTGTCACACAATTGGTTCCTGGTTGGTTTGCTCCTAGAGTTCCCTGTTGCTGTTGATGAAGGTCTGTAGTTTGTTTGAGGTGCTCGTCATGACGCGCCAAGTCTCTGATCCGTATAGTAGCACTGACTGACTTCACATTTGAGTAGAAAATCCGGATCTTATTTTTCATGCTGATTACTGAGTAGTGTTGATATCCACACAGACTTGAGAGTAATGAAGGCTTGTCTTACTTTCCCGATCCTCGCTTCTTTGATATCCTCGTCAGTTCCGTCCGCATGTAGTTGAAACGATGCTTCCCAGGTAGGTAGTTAGGTAAAGGAGGTTGTTTCTTTCAGGTTCCCCATGTAGCTAACTAGAAAACATGCGGTTCATATGATTGACTTCTCTCAGATGAGTTAATCCGGAGTACACTAAACTGACGAGTTCAACTCCAAACGATCGGAGCTGGCTAGCAAGCACGACATTTTGACATGACAGCATATACTGTGTTCTGAATAACTTCGGATTCCAAAAGATTCTACATGATAAGAAGTCCAATAAACAGACCAGGAATGTCTGTCTGAATAACTCAGCCTGAACGTGTGGAGGGTATCCCTGATGAGTACTGACCTCGTGTTCTTGTTTTTATGAGGACAAATTACAATGAACAACAACCAAATTGATAAACCCGGCAATTCAGGCAACCCTTCAAACAATTACATACCACCTATTCGGCATTATTTTATTGAAGTTTTTTTAGTAGAGATAAAACAAGGGAACCAAGGACCTTCCAGTCATAAGGTGAGCCTTTTAGAACTCGATCCAAGTGGCCGCTCAATTCTAACCTTGCCAATTCTTGATTTTAGTGTGACCACCAGTCAATGTCTTCTGAAACTAATTGGCCTCACACTCAAACCTGGTGGACGCCCCCTGATCATGACGTTTCTCTAGAACTCCAGGCAAGTATGCCTTGTAGCCAGTCAGTATCGACCATCAGATTAATATTCTCGCGTTTGATCACGGATCAATATCACTCAGAGTATCACTAAAAACCAGAAATTACTGAACAGGCACTTTGTCCCATTTGTGGAATCTTCAGTAATACACACCCATCGTCGGGGTTCTAACCTAAGACTCCCAGGTTACATTGTGACCTCAAAGATCATTCAACGTATGGAACGCGTTTGTTAAGCACTGCTTAACAAACCAAGCAGTAGAACTAAGTAGCACTGAGAAAAACCTAATTGATGAAACAAAACAGATAGAAAAGGCTTTGGTGTTGAATAATTATCCTATAAAATTCATTAGGAATATCAGTAAAGGTCAAAAACAAAATAAAAATAACTGTGAAACTAATAATGATAACATAAATAAGAAAGAATATAAGGCATCCATTGTTATACCATATGAGTAGGGAGGGGACATCTGAGACCTTACGTAGGATTATTAAGGAAGCAGGAATTAGGGTGGGGGCATTCAAACCAACAAACTCACTCAGTTAGGACAAGCTGTGTAGGCTAAAGGACTCTGTCGGTTGACTCAATTAGACAAAATAATATAATTTATGAAATACCATGCAATGACTGTGAGCGAGGTCAACTACATGGGTTAAACTAGTAGGTCGGGGTTAATCAGATTATCAGAACATAAGAATTTAGCTAAGGTAAGAATGGTTGACCCCGAGAAGATAAGTAATTTAGAAAAAAAGCTCAGAAATCGCACTGCATGATTAACACACAAACACACAATAGCATGGTGGAAGACGGTTAAAATTATAAAAAGTAATCTAGGTAGGTGGAGATAGAGGTTGATTACGGAATCCTTGTTCACAGAATCTACACACACCCTACACGTGCAACAGGAATAACTCAAGGGAAATACCAGAAATATGGAAGATAATATTACCTCCAGACAGTCAAATCAGAGGAGGATAATAAATAATCTCAAAATCCTATTTCAGTTCAAGCACATCACAACATTCTAACAAGTTACTTATCTATTTTGACCATAAAAACACTCGTCTTCTATGGAACTCGATCCAATCGCGTGTGAATTCAAACTCTATTCACTTTTGAGCTCAATAAAATAACCCAATGGGAAATTTAAATAATAATAATAATAATCACGATGAATAACTAGTTGCTTTTTTTTCCGGGAAATATCATGCCATGTACTACTTAATTGTATTTCAGTAACTACCATACACCACATAGGAATGTTTTTAACATTTTATGTGTAATCAAGTCTTTACATCCTTCAAGAATGAAATAAAAACGAATAGACATTAGGCGTACTTAACAGCATTAAATCTATGGAAGCAAAACTCTTAAACTTCTCCTACAAAACACACTAAAATGGATACCCCATTAGAATGATGAATATGCTGCGTTATGCATCAAAATAACCCAGTGTTAACAGGATCGATAATTGCGAAAGGGTGAAACAGATAGAACCTACAAAGTAAAAAAAAGCAGAATATTTTTACTAATATACAACATCATAGTACCTTTTTTCCTTCAAGGGTGTGAAGGTCAATTCAGCAGGCAACCATTCAACGAGTTAACGCAAGTATGTGTATCTGTGTGTACACTTGTATCTGTGTGTGTGAGTGTGTGTGTGTGTGTTAGCAACTGGTAGTAACAAAAGAATGTTATTTTTACAGCAAATAGTGAATACATGCATAGAAGGCAAAATCAAACCAAAAACATGAATGTAGATAAAAATTTCAGGGCAATTTCCCTCCCCCACCACCACCTTCTTCTTACCTTAAACACTTGCTAAACAAACAAGCAAACGAGCGAAAAGTGCGCCAAAACATTTTTGTTTTGTTTTAATATTCTATTAATGTGTAGGTCATTGATCATTGAATCAAAATGGTAGTGTGAATATTTTAAATGTTAAGGTACTGATTTTTAAAAGCCAATAAATAGTTGAATTGATGAAATATTTGTTATGATAAATAACATCAATTTAACAAATTGATACAGATCAGATTTGCAGGATAAAATGATATAGCCATCATTCTATTTCACAGATTTTCATCAGCTAACTGCAAACTGCCTGAAATTACAATGGTTATATAAATAATAACATTTCATACTTCAATGTGTGCGTAAGTTTGGTCTTAAATGATTGATTGCAATTGCTTCAGCGAATCGTAGTAGATTCACTGTCCTTTGTATGTGTAATATTTTGAAGGATTTGGAAATCTCGACAAAATGACCCGTATCCTCAAGGCGCGTCTGGTAACTGCACTTTGTAAATATCTGCTTCCTTTTAGGCATGAGTTTTTTGGAATATGTTCTGAAAACAGCGGATAGAAGCCCTTCTTTATGTCTCTCCAATGTATTTGCTGCCGTAGGTACAAGTAAATTTATAAATGCAGTTGGAGGTAACATCAGCAGGGTATTTATCCAGTTTTGATTGGCTTATAGAGCATGGAGTACTTGCTGTATAGTGTCACCAGATTGACTGCAGGGAAGCATCTCTTTTATTGCTCCCTTCATCCTCTTTCCAATCTTTTGTGATACGGTTTCTCGTTTGTATGGGAGGCAAGTGAACACTTTCTTCTTTTGAACTGTTGGATACTTCGCTTTCTCATCTCTTTCTTTGCTGTACTTTAGGATAAATCCCTTTCGATACTCGTTTTCCTTAATGCATTTTTCAGCAAAGCTTCATTCTTTCTCTACCTTGTTAAGCGAACATAACTTCCTGGCTCCGTCGTACAATGTCCTTACTAATCCCCGCTTATAGCTCATAGGGCAGAAGCTGTTGTACTGAAGGTGGTGTCCAGTGCAGGTTTCTTTTCTGTAGATGGACTTTTCGACCGTTCCATCGTATCTTCTTTTTACATTTAGGTCCAGGAAATTGAACTCGTCATTGTGTTCATATTCCATGATGAGTTTAATGTTTGGTTGGACCTCATTTAGGCGGTCAAATAATACGGATGCCTGACTCATATTGTTACAAACAACAGACGTATAATAGATATATCGACAATAGTGTGTTGTTTCATTGATAGCATCACTCAATCGCGTCTGTTCGAGATAGTCCATGAAGATGTCGGCTAGAATAGGTCCTAGAGGTGAACCCATGGCTACCCCGTCACTTTGTCTGTAGAAATGGTTTATTATTATTATTGTTCCCTTGGTTTCCTAGTGGAACATAGGGCTTCAACTCCACGTCTCCACTTCCTTCTGTCTTGCTTCTACTGTACTTTTACTTGCATCCATGTTAGTCCACACTGTTTCAGCTTCCCTTCACACGATCTCATCCATGTCACCCTTGGACGTCCCACTCGCCGCCTCCCTTCCGGGTTCCACTCGAGGGATTGATGCGCGATATCACCCAGCGGCCTCCTCAGCGAGTTTCCAGTCCATCTCCACTGTCTCCTGCATATTTGTTGGGCGAGCGACTGGTTCTTGTTTTGTTTGTTTGCTCCCATAGTTACTTGTTGGTGATCCTTTCCGACCAGGCCATCTGATTGATCTTCAGTATAGAGCAAAGACAGTTGTTGATAAAGGTCTGCAACAGGCTGTTGGAAATATTCTTTGTGACACACCCGCCAAGTTTCTGATCCGTATAGAATTGACTGACTTGGCGTTTGTATTGAAAATCCGACTGAATTTTGTTGTTGATGCTGGCTGAGTGACGAAGATTTCCAGACTGGTTTCAGGTTGATGACTGCGTTTCTCGCCTTCTCGACTCTCGCTCTATTTGACATCCTCGTCCGTTCTGACAGCCTGTAGTTGAGACAATGCTCCCTAGCTAGATAAGTGAGTGAATGAAGTAACCTCTTTCAAATCCCTCCCGTTGATGCTGATTGGCACTGGATGTTGCTGTTGTTGTTGTTGGTTGGTTACTTTCATAACCTCCGTCTTGTCTATGCTCACTTGTAGTTTTGGGGGTGGAGTCGCTAGCACCACGCCCCGACCCTCCCTCTTTATCCGGGGTTAGGACCGGCTAGAAAACTAGCGAGCTAGGAATCTAGGCGAGGTTGTAGAATTGATTACTGATTCTAAATTGGATGTCTTTTGTGCGAAGAATTAGTAGGCGCTTCATTTCTGTTCCCGGTAATGGCAATAGATCTGTTTGTTTACAAATGATATCTATTGTTTCCATCACTGGTACATTTGTAAATAAGGCACTCACGTCGTATGACACCATTAGTTTATCTGATATATCAACATGGTTGACTACTTTGGAAAATTCGATGGTGTCATCCAAGGTATGATTTGCAAATTTCTGTTGAATTGGCTTGAATGAATCAGCTAGCCGTCCAGCTAGTTTGTGGTATGGTGAAATTATCATTGATAATATGGTTCTCCAGGGCACATTAGACCTGTAGATTTTCGACAGACCGTAGATAAATGGAAGGTGACCACCTTTTGAGTTGAGGTCGTTGTCACATTTGTTGTCAATTAGTTGAGTGATGAGGCGTTCCTTGGGGCGTTTTGTTTTCTTTATTTTCAAATGACGTTGTTTCATCCTTCTTAGTTTTGTCCACCTGACATTTTTCAGGATCGTTAAGAATTGTCAACATTTTATGTACGTAGTCAGTTTTATTCACTAATAACAACTCCAGAGGTTTTATCGGGTCTAAACATGACAACGTCATCATGTTCACATGGTCTCTTTAGTGGTGCTCTATGCTCCTCTGTCAGCATCTTCTGTTAACACTATTTGTCTTTTTTTAAAACCTGAGAATTCCTTCATGAAGTGTCAGTAGTCACAAGAAGTTATTATACTACGAATAGAGGTACCAAGGAGGTAGACTTCGTCATGAACCAAGGTCAGTTGAGCGGACCATTGAAAACCCAAGGAGTACTGGACACAAACCTAGTGCATTTGAAGCGCCGAAAGATACACTTTCGAGCCCTTGGCTTGAAGTTCAATCCGTAAAGCGATGGAGAAATGCCAGGAGCTACGTTCCGATAGTTTTTAGTGACTGAAACAAGTTGATACACCATTCGATGTGTTCAGATACTGGAGGCTGAGTGCAATATCAGTTTGGAATTAGGCTTTTCTAACCCTCATATTTAGATACACCTACATATCGACCAGTCCTATTGTAAGCGGAAGACGTTCGCCCTTCCACTTTTGTGAGGACTTACTAGGTAGAGGCTATGAACTCGAGGCCACATAAAAGCATTTCAAGAGGAGACTGAAGTCTACCCACTCTCTGACATTATTTATCTATAACCTCAGATTGAGAAGCCACCTATTTGAAACTCAATGAAGTGGGAAAGGAAACGCTAGTTTGATTACTCTGTGTGTTGAGACAATGATCTTTTTAAAAATTGACAATTGTAATACCGATCATGATGGTGAGTCAGACATACTACTGAATAAATAACATAAGTAGTGAACACACCAGAATATGACTTATTTGTTAAATTACATTTTTTCGATGATTCCATGTGATCAATATTCCGAAAAATACCCATTTATTCAGAAGTAAAATCACAGCTTTTTGTTCAGCGAAGAAATTTCTTTTCAACGACTTCATTTTCAAGCCAACTGTACAGTTGTCGTATTTATATTACAGAAAAAGGTTATTAAGTGGCACTAAATAATGGCTCAGTCAATATATATATATATATATATATATATATATATATATATATATATATAAGTGATAAGAATAACGACAATTAAAATTTTAAAAGGGGGTACAGCTGAAGTGGATGGATAACAAAATTATTAAAGATTGTTTTATAAGTGAATTGATACCGAAAATATTTTTAAAAGAAAAATGTCAAGCTTTGTCTAAAAATTTTAGAAATTAGGAGTACGATTGCGATAACAATGAAGATGTGAAGTGAAGTAGAATGAATTCAAGCGGTAAAATAGAATAAAATAAAAACTAGAAAGAACATTAATTACTATGACCAAGGTAAAGAAAGGGGTTTGATAAAACGTTTTCGAACACATAATTTAGGTTTCTGTTCATGTATGTAGCTAAAAAATTCGGCTAGCTATGCATGCATAAGTGAAGAAAACGTAAACTTTCGGAGCGATTCGATTTTGCCATGTAGATAACTTTGAAAGATGAATCACGTGGGGCTAATTGACCAGACTCTAACAGGTGATCACAAATAGACGACCTCACAGTTCTACGTTCTTCTTTCATTAACTAAACCGGATAGTGTTCAGCTACACGTTTTCGGAGAGTACGCTTACAACGTCCAATATAATCACCTCCACAAGAGCAGGTAAAAGAGTAAATGCACATAGATGTGGACAAAAGCGGTAATCTATCCTTGACGCACTGTCTGATCATGTTTCGGTTGGTAAAAACTAGTTGCAAGTTAGATGCAGGAAAAGTGCGTGTTATTATTACTATTGTTTAGTGCCACTTAATAACCTTTTTCTGTAATATAAATACGACTAGTTGAGTCTAAATGGTTTAATTTAATGCCTAAAACTAATAGTGCCAGTCGAATGTATGGTACTATAAAAGTGCATGAGCCAGGTTAGAAATACCCCTACTTATGAATTGTCAAAAAACTAAGCTCTAATACTACGCCCCATTAGAAATCGCTCAAACTCTAGACTAACCAACTAATTCATATAAGATGAAAAATAAACTACATGACATTCAACTAGCGAATGACGAAACAATGGTTAGTTTTGATGTGATTAGTCATTATACTAATATACTAGTCAATATGGCAGCCTTAGAAGCAGTTAAAAAAGAACTGACTGCAGATCCTGAACTCAATCATAGGGCGAAGCTACCCAATGAAGAAATTATTTTAGGAATTCTGTTATTCCTCATATCTACTATCTTTAAATTCCAAGGCAAAATATATAGACAAACAGAAAGTGTAGCAATGACATGGATCACCAATATCCCCTATTGTAGCAGATACCTTTATAGACAACTTGTAAAATAGTGCCCTCAATACATTTAACCCTACTCCAAAAATATGGTGGAGATATTTCAATGACACTTTCACAGTGTTAAAAACAGAACTCATCTCTAACATCTTGACACATATAAACTCACCAGTAGAGGGAATAAAATTCACATTTGAATCGAGAAATGAACAAGGAGAATTAGCCATGATGTTAGATTGTAAAATAAAACGAATAGAAGAAGGCAAACTACACACTAGTGTTTATAGAAAACCAACTCATTCTAATATTGGATATTTAGACTTTAATTCATCTCATCCGTTAACTGTTTGTGAAGAAGGCTTAGTTAAGTGTCTAACAAACCGAGCAGTAGCACTAAGTAGCACAAGAAAAGACCTAATTGATGAAATAAAACAGATAGAAGAAGCGTTGGTGTTGAACATCTATTCTATAAAATTCATTAGGAAGATCAGAAAAGGTCAAAAACAAAATAAAAATAATTGTGAAACTAATAATGATAACATAAATAAGAAAGAATATAAGTCATCCACTGTTATACCATATGAGTAGGGAGGGGATATCTGAGACCTTACGTAGGATTCTCAATAAAGCATGAATTAGGGTGGTGACATTTAAACCTACAAACTCACTCAGACAGGACAAGCTGAGTAGGTTAAAGGACTCTGTCGGTTGACTCAATTAGACAAAATAATATAATTTATGAAATACCCTGCAATGACTGTGATTGAGGTCAACTACGTAGATCAAACTAGTAGGACGGGGGTAATCGGATTGTCAGAACATAAGAATTTAGCTAAGAGAAGAATGGTTGACCCCACCCAAGAAGATAAGTAATTTAGAAAAAAGCTCAGCAATTGCACTTCACGCATTAACAATCAACCACACAATAGCATGGTGGGATAGGGTTAAAATTCTAAAAAGTAAACGATGTAGGTGGAGAGAGATTGATTATTGAATCCTGTCTGGTTCATTGAGTCTACACCGAACACATGCAACAGAAATGACTCAGTACAAATACCAGAGATCTGCATGTAAGATATTATTACCACCAGTCAGTCAGTCAGTCAAATCATAGGAGGATAATAAATAATCTTAAATTGTATTCTATTTCAATTCAAGCACATCACAACATTTTAACAAGTTACTTATTATGACTATAAAAGCAGTCGTCTTATTTCACATCTGACTGTTCTTGATCGATAACACTAATATTATTATTCCCGAATGTACATTCCAATATCTAATCGATTCCATACATGTATATAAATGAAGGAAAAAAGTTGTGTGAGTAATGTCTTGATATGATTATGAGCAGCAATAGTTTGTGCTCGAAACGTGGTCATCAGTTAATATTCCTGTATAACACCACTGTGTGACACTTTATCAAAATAAAATCTTATCCATAATGGAGGTATACTCTACCGTCACAATGCCCAAGTTTTATACTTATATCAATAATACGACTGTACAGTTGGCTTGAAAATGAAGTCATTGAAAAGAAAGTGTATTTCTTCGTTGAACAAAAAAGAAACTGTGTTTCTTTTTTAAAAATTAATATTCACTGATCCCAATGAATTTCGCACGAAAATCGTAGACTTTTTGATGTAAACTTTGTGAGCGCCCTGAGTCACAGATAGTGTCATTGTGACTACATGAGACCGAGTCAGAGTTAATCCCTCCCCCCCAAAAAAAGCAGGCATACCAATTCAGACGTAATCGTCATACAGTGCAGGATAAATTTAACTTGAAATAACTTGGCAGTATTTAGGACACATTAACCTTTTTTGCCGTCTATTAAAACAGCTGACTTGTCTAGGCAAACAAGACACTGACAATCTGTTCTCTCCTTGTTACGTAACAATAAGCAGACAAAAATTTATCAGTAACAGGTAGACAAATCCAGGGGGTGGGGTCGAGTAGGGTGGGTTGGCTCGTAGACATCGAAGAGAAACCCTGCGAAGGAGCAAATGACGTAAGTCGCTTAAAAAGAAAAAGGATCATAAAATATTTTTAGTCGAAATAAAATTCCTCGCTAACATTTAATGCCTCTACGTCAAAAAGATCAGAAACTTCTCCTGTTCTAAAATATCTTATATATATATATATATATATATATGTGATGCTTCATGTTGTAGAATTATATTTCTGACAGGAGTAGCATATATCATCACAAATGTATCACTGATTTTTCAAGCAGACATTTTGTTTTCTGAGAAAAATATGTGACCTTTTTTTGATGAAAAAAGTGATGGGGGAGGGATGAGCGTGAATGTTTTAAAGCAAAACTTTTGTCATTAGCTGAAATCACTTATGTTTCTTTTGAGACACTGTTGATCACCAAGACAGATTCGTCAACTTGGGTTGTTTTGTTGTAAGTCGAATTTGCGATTTATACAGTACAAGGGGGTGTGTGTGAGATTTTCCTCATTGATTCACATTTACTGTGGTGAAGTATAATCACCTCCTCGAGTACTGTGTTAATTTGCGAATTCGATTTATGGAATAACCAGGTCGCCTAAGTAGCAGCCTAACGAGAAACCAGGTGGTTTGAATAGACTCAACAGTCTGAGTTGGGCCTTAAACAGGTGAAATGATCATGTAGATGGTGGCTTTAGCTATATATTGTAAAGGGCGAACTCGTAGGGTAAAATTAAGACCAGTCGGAATATGGTAAATAACGTTAAACGCCTTGTTGACATCAACTATTTTATGTTAGCTGACACAGGGTCAGGTTGGAAAATAGCTAGCGGTGATCAAACCAAACATGGAACCAGTCAATGAAATCTACAACAGTTAGTCTAAGCCACGTAGGAAGGTGTAGACTTCTGTCTGGTTGGGTTCCTCGAGACGGTGAAAACCAATGAAGGCTGGAGACAATTGGTGATATGGCTCAGACACATCGTACTCGATGGCTGGTGCAGATGCACCCATTTCGTGTGACTTATAATTTCCAATGAAACTACATCGTTCTTCGTTATTACTATTCCTTTTGTCTCACACCTCTGTTTACTGTCTCTATTATGCACTTCTTCCACTTTCTTTTCTTGCTTTCTGTGGTACATGGAGGGAGGGAGTGTGGCGACTTGAACTGCCGCACATATGTGCAAAGTTCTATGTCGAAAACAGGCAGACAGAAAGACTATTTTATGTTCAGTATCTGTAATTTGACTGCCGTAATTTTCTTCAAATCATAAGTTCCATACTGCGTTGCGGTCAATGAGGCTGTATTATCAGTTATAATTATTTTCTAGTTTTATTCCATTTCTCCCCTCAAATTTGATGAGGCAACTTGAGCTGATGCACTTTCGGCCAATTTACTGCCTGTTCTGTTCAGCTGCGTTACATTTCCATTAAATCAAAAATAAGCCTACTGTCTTGATTGAACACTAGTCAGTAACTAGTGTGACGTGTGTCTAATCCTTTCTTTGGTGCAAACTGAATTCTATCAGTCAGTCAGGTTTGCAATGTGGCCAGTAGGTAGCTCGCCAACACAGTGCACACTGCTTTGATGATATTAGATAGTTGGAGGCAATCGGCCACAGGAAGCCTTCGATACCACCTAGGTTTCGTGCTAGTTGACACTCACAAATCAGTCAGCAAGGCGTATCTGCAACCAGCTTGAAGGAACTCATGTCCCTCCCTAGGAGATTCAAACCCGCGTCACCCTGTGAGTGCTGCAATGAGTCAGAGACGTTACTATTGAGCTATTCAGGTTGGCTCGTGATTGACGTCCTGTAGGACTGTCTGTAGTGGATGTTTTGATTGAACACTCGTAACTAGTGTGACGTGTCTAGTCCTTTGTTTGGTGCTGCTGTCTCTATGAAAATCCCCTTTTATCAGAGAAGTTCAGAATTCTACATTAAGAACCAAAGGGTGTATGGAATTCATAATCTCATCGAATAGCAACATAGTTATCCGTCTGAAAGACCTATATAGAAATCAGCTGGTTTCAAAACGCTTCTCATCACATATTGAAATTCACGGCGGGTAAGTGCTTTAAACCAAGAAACTCAAAAGTACTTTTGATGATATTAGGATACAGGCAGAGGTATTATTATTACTATTCCTTCCTCCTTCTCCTCCTCGCACGATCTCCATCATGTTGTGGTGTCCTGGCCCTTGTCTCCTGTTGTTACATTTGGTGTCGCTGCCTATCGACAAATGAAAAGCCTATGCCTTGCAGTTTTTGATGGAGACACTTGGATCTTCGGGCAGGATTTCAAGGCTTTTGCGCAGCTCAGTGGTGTTCAAGACCTGTCAGTGGTGAAGCTGTTATTTGGGATGCTGTTGGGAGGTCAGGAGAAAGCAGCATATGAAAGTGTGAAGCGAAATACCGACGAATGTGCAACAGGGTCAGGCAAACACTTATCAAAGTAGGATGGACCAAATATGGTCACTTTGAGATGCGGTTACGCAGACACAATCGCAATGGTAAACAAAGAGAAATAGTTGAACATCAGCGAGCGCCAAGACAGCAAGACAAACGAACAAAGCTCCTAGAACCAAGAAGACCGAACCAACTTCATTCGCAAGACTTTGAAGGGGGACGAGTGTGGTGAGAGCTGGCTCCTAGCCAGAATTGGTAGACATTAATTTACGTCAATGTTTATGTCCCAAATATTGCTCGTGCGAAAATATGAACAAGACTGATTCAACAACCAATCACAGCAGACTTTGCGTAGGCAGATACAGTTAACATATAGATGACCTGACATTCAAGAAATGGTCATAAAGAGATGCAAGGTCAACTTTCTGTGAGAAACAATCAATCAGAAGAGTGTGTTTGTTTGCCTGAATAATCTATATAAATATGTATTGATTTCGTCAATAAACAGTCTGTGTTGCCTGGCCCTTGTCTTCTGTTGTTACACTGTCATCTTTAGATCCACACCCAACTTATCGTTTCCCATTTGTGTTTCATTCAAGTGCCCACCTGGAGCGGAATGTCACTCAACGATCTTCTCATTGTGTATCCGTCGCATCTCGATTTTCTTCGTCCTTTTTTACTGGGTGATAGGTTTTTGGTTGGTTTGTTATTAAGGTATTAATGGGTAAATATTTGACTTTAGTGAATTTTCCTTGTCTATAGTGTCGTACAACCGATAGTGATAGTTGTTATGGCAGTTTAATCTACTCGCCTTTGCTACATAAATTCCTTCATGTGTTCTCCCCTCTCTTTGACTCTTTCTAGGCTCATGTTGTCTCAGCTTTTGAACAAAGTTTAAATAATATGTCTCAACGTCTACAGAATTTAACGAATACAACAACAAAGAAAGTAAGTTACTTTTGGTGATAAATTGTAGTCATTATCTTCATTTGAATTCATAACGATGCGTATACTATTCACCCCAACCCACATCACACCTAGATTACCTCAATGTATTCCTTCATTAGAAACAGTCATTTCTGGTCTGTGATTTATGTTATGACTATTGTTCCCTTTGGTTCCTAGTGGAACCTAGGGCTTCAACTACACGTCTCCACTTGCTTCTGTCTTCTGATGTACTTTTCACCTGAACCCATGTTAGTTAGTTCATACTATTTCAACTCCTCCTCTTCACACGATTTCCTCCATGTCACCCTTACACCGACGTCCCACTCGCCGCTTCCCTTCCGGGTTCCAGTCGAGCAGTGGCCTGACGCGCGCACGATGTCATCCGGCGGCCTCCTCAGCGTGTAGTGTCCAATCCATCTCCACTTTCTCCTGCATATTTCTTGGTTGGCGATTGGTTCTTGTTTTGTCTGTTCCCAGCCATAGTTCCCGCCCGGCCATGTGATCTTCAGCATAGAGGGGAGACAGTTGTTGATAAAGGTCTGCAACAGGCGGTTGGAAATATTCTTTGTGATCCGCCTGCCAAGTTTCTGATCCGTATAGAAGAACTGACTGACTTGACGTTTGTATTGAAAATCCGACCGAATTTTGTTGTTGGTGCTGGCTGAGTGACGAAGATTTCCAGATTGGTTTCAGTTTGCTGAATGTGTTTCTCAATGACTTCCCGACCCTCGATTCGACATCCTCGTCCATTCCGACTGCCTGTAGTTGAGACAATGCTCCCTAGATGATAATTGAGTGAATGAAGTAACCTCTTTCAAATCCCTCTCGCTGATGGAGATTGACGCTGGATATTGCTTCTGTTGTTGCTGGTTGGTTATTTTCATCACCTCCATCTTGTCTATGTCCTGTCTTCGCCGACTGCTTCTTCGACCAGTTTGTCAGTCGGTTTTCGCTTGTAAGTTCTCGATTTTGTGCGACATCAAGCATAAATCATCGCCGCGCGAAATCCAGGTCTTCTAGGTATGATTTATGTTGATTGGAATAAATTATTACCCTAACTGACTTGATCCCACTAATGTTTTCTACTTATTTGTAATTAGTAGTATATATATATATTGTTCTGTTCTAAGTATTCACGGAGCTGGCAGTCTTTGGAGTAGATGTTTTTGACTGACATTTCAATCATCTTCGGGAAAGTTTTATTCTTCGCACACAACGTTCAAATATTAGACAGATGAAACACCAAGAATGCTAGAGAATTTTTAGAATCCTGCCTGGTATTCCAGTGAATCATCAATTCATAGACACATCGAGATAGACAAAATTTATCAACCGATAAGAAAGAAACCTCACACACACACGCACACAAGGGTCAAAGTTCAAGTCAAAGAAACAATCAGTTCCAATACAAATAGCCTAGAAGGTGTGAAAGCACACAAAGACAACGAATCACATTCAAGTTGGTCACCAGGAGTGATGACTAATAAACTCGTGAGGAAATCTAAAAGCCCACTTCAATAAATTGAAGTATCCGCTGAAGATGTTGCCTAATGGTGGGGCGATGAAAGCTTCGCAAATTAACTATCCAGCCAGCTCAGAGAACACAACCACATCAAAATAATCTGGAAAATAGCATCGACCATTGCAATACATTCAAGTGCATGTAATCATACAATAGTGTGGGATAGGGTGAAAGTTTTAAGTAATATAGTTAGGCAGTGAAAAAGAGGTTAATCACGGAATCATAGTCTGATGCTGGGCACGTACGGTTTGTTAAAAGTTATTTTTTGAGTTGTTTCTGTATGAAGAGACATTTCCCTGCCTACGGACTGCTTTCGAGAAATTCTGGATGAACTTTAACTGACCCCTTCTCCTCAGAGCCTAGAGGCTAAATAGATAGATGTCTTGTGAGTCGTCTGCCTGAAATGTCTTCCTTCAGTGATCTTCCTACCATGATAAGACATGCACGGACATTCATTCCAGCCAGTTTAGCTAGTTGGGTCATTACGATGTACAAGGCTAGCCATTAAGTCAAGAGCACTTGTTAGCTGAGGAGATATAGCGTCGGGTTATTTTAGTCCCGTCTTTACATCGTTGTAAAGATGAGGCCTATTACTGAAAGCTGACATTCTAAGCAAAGTAAACAGTAAATACGTACCACCTCTTTATTCTGCTGACGCTTTTATAGTTAGATTTTGTCCTGAATAGGAAATAAAGTGAGTTAGTACGGTGGAGCGTATTAAACCATTCCACTCCTTCGGTTAGTTAAATGTTAATTGTTACAGTTTTCATAAATAATACGAGTTTGTCATTTTCACTAAATTCATCCATTTATACATCCATTTTATTTTTCATATCTTATAAGGATTCAGAATTGCATGAATTAAGAGCTACAATCGATGCACTGCGTAGTCAAACAGAATTAGGACTTTTAAAAAAACCACCAATTAATCGACCTTGTGAGTTAAATCGATCAAGTACAAAAGATACATTAAAACAAGACAGCAGTGTCAGTGTTGGTGAGCAACAACACACGATAAATAGGACAAGTTTAACAAATTCAAATTTAAGTCTTACAGATATGGAGGGTAATCAATCACAGGCAGAAAATTCAACTGATAGAAGAATATCAACATCTGGTACAAAATCTTCTGGAAGTAATTCAAAGAAGAATGGATGGGTAAGTGATTGTAACTTTTATGAACAGTTATTATTAGTATTATTCTTTCAGGTTCCGAATGGAACATAGGGCTTCAAAAACACATCACGTCTCCACCTTCTTCTCTTTTCTGCCATCCTCTTCAATTGGGTCCAAGATTGCCCATAGTCTCTTTTATCTCCATCTCCCGTATGTTTGCTTAAAGTTCTATCTTCATTGTCCGTTTCTTCTGTCAGTCCCTCGGTTTTCTTCTTTAAGTCTTCGAATTTATGTGTGACGTGAGAGATCGGTCGTCTACCAAGCCCAAATCTGCTAGCCTTCTATTCGGTCCAGTGTATTCCTGTCTTCTCTCTTCTTGTGGTCTTCTGCACAGTTCACTTCACCACAATCAAGAATTAAATCGTGCTTGATAGTAGACAGACAGCCTTTACTTACTCCTGTCTTCTCTTCAAACGCCTCGTTGAGTTTTCCATTGTGGACTACTAGACATACGGCATTGTCATGCAGCCAACTATTGAACGAGATCGTCTAGTTCATTAACCAGGAGAAGGCTGGTTGAGGAGTGTGAGGATAGCAAACTCACTCCATGACAAGGAAAACATTAACACCGCTACTGAATTTCCAAAGGAAGAGCTTAAGCTCGAACCCCTCGCCTATATTCCAGTCAGAACGCAATGGATTCTAAGGATTTTAATTGAAACATTTTCCCTAATTATTCACATTTCAGTTAGTTGTACTGGTCAGTTCTTTGGACTGATTCATCAAATAACTATTAACTAGGTAACTAAACCAATCGATAAATTCTTCCACTAACCATCAAAAACAACAACACCACCAACAAGAATAACACCACTGGAATCCACAACAAATCAATCAATTGTTGTTTCATTCACTCACTCACACACGTACACGCAGACACTTTCATCACATTCATTTTGATTGTTGTTGTTGAAATTAAATTCACATACCTAGAGTTACTCCCTCCCTCCACCTACCCCCCTTGCACACACACACACACAGAACACTCCTGTTATCCCAACAAAACAGTCAATTAATTTATGAATAAAAGAGGCATACTACTGATGAATAAACAGTAGTAATAATAATTGTTGTGATTCATAAGAAAGGCATATTGAAAAAAGAAATACCATCCTAGACAATGGTGAGAAGGTGTACACAAATGCTGATTAGATAGATTACACATTCGAAGTTGAAATTGTGTGAAGCCGGTGTATTTTATGGGCTTCTATGTGTGTGTGTGTGTGTGCATAGCTATGCATGGCTGGGTGTGTGTGTGTGTGTGTATACGCGTTGGTGAGTGACTATGAAAATCAGTGGAATTTGTGGTTATTTCCATTAGTAGTAGTATATCAGTGATGAAATCGATTGTGTTGGTATGAAGAAATATCCCACTCCTCGTTGCCTTGCTAACATATTTCACTGCTATCGATGAGTTTTGAACCCTACAGTGTATTCTATCAGGAATTAGCAAAAATGGTCTTCAACTAACGGCCTTAAACTAAATCCTTCCAAATGTCAGACTGTTAATTTCAGTTTCCGATGTAAACGAAAGGCAAATGAAGCTGTTGGTTCCTATAACCCTTGCAAAATTGATGACACTGATATAGAAATCAAGTCTGAAGTTAAGTATCTTGGATTAATTCTTTCTTCTGATCTATACCGCCTGGTCTTTCCATGTCTTAGCGATTTCTAAAAGAATATTTTGTCTGACTTTTTACATTAAGAAGTTAAGGCACTCAGGCATAACCCAACCCCTCCTCTTACAGTTTTTCAACTCGTGCATCTTACCTATTCTTCCTTACTGTTCACCCTTATTCTTTCTTGGATTGCTTTAAAAAGGCTATGTCATACTTCGTAGAAATCTGAAGACTGACTGTCAGTAGGACGAATGGTATCCCATTGGATCATATCGTTGACATTGTCACTGATAGGCACTTGATGTCATGTAACAAATCCGCTAAAGGAATTTTGTCAGACTCTGAGCACCCACTCTACCCGGAGCTCCAATATTGTGTCTCCCCCTCAGGTAAAACAAAAAGTCTTTTCAGAAGAATTTATGCACACACTTGTCTAAGTATAAAAATTCCACTATATACCATTTTTGACGGCACGTACTTTATGTGATGAAAATAGTGTCAGGCATGAACTAACTAACTAACTAACCTTCTTTGCACTACTAAATAAACCGTCTCTTCCACCCTTACAGTACCAAACTTTATTGTTATTGTATTTCTTATATTTATAATCCTCTCAATTTTTTGTTATTTATTTATTTCTCATAAGTGTGAACATCGTTTAAGCTGTGTTAATAACTGTTAATTTTGTATTTCCCCTCACCATGCTGCTATAACAACAGAACATTAGATTCAATACTCTATAATAACATGCTAAAATTTCCAAACTGAATCGACAATACTGTTTGAAACAAACTCACTGTTATTATTATTATTATTATATTTAATACTTTCAATTCGCGCTTTGAATATTTTTGACTGTATTTTGCAAACGTGAACAAATTCCTCTGGTTACTTTTGTTTTAATTTTTAATTTTATTTATATTTTAAGTAAATCAGATGCCATATTGCAACAAATGCTGAAAATTCCATTCTGTATTATAAGTAGTGCTGTTTTTGGAATAAAGTAGATTATTATTATTATATGCCAATCTATGCACAGATTACAAATGCCTGCACTACAGTGTCGTGTAATGTGCAGCATAAAAGTTTCTTACCCACCCACCCCCCGCCATAGAACACCGCATGCACACCCTGGATCGATCAACTTTAGTTTACATTCTTGATTAGACTTTCATCACATATCACATTGTCTGGAGAGTAATTTAGGCACAGATGACAGGATTTCTGGGGACTTGAACTAATTTTATTTCATTTTGAATAAAGCAAGAATAACGGAGGTTTGTACAAAATTAAATGGTACCATCATGCCTTCTCATCAGCTGCTTACAGCCTTTAGACATTATTTTTAAGTTTATACATAGCAGTTAGGGCTCTCGTCGACTATACACATGGTCTTGCGTTCGATCCCCTGCCTACGCACACGTGATATTAATGGTCAGTCTGAGAAATTTGGGCTACCGATATCACATGCTGAAAATTCCATACTTGTACCGAAAATATGGTGTGAAATCGAGTTATAATCAAAAAGGAATTATGTCTGTTGACACGAAGTTCAAGGAAAACATAAAACCACTATATTCATACAGTAGTAAAGGAGTTATGCAATAAGGATACAAGAATAAAGCCGAAGATTACGTAAACAAGTGCAAGAGAGAATAAAGACATTCATTTGCCACAGCAAAGAAAAACTGATAACTGACTGCTTCTTGCTGAATACATAAATCAGGTTTCAGGTGTATGGCAACGATTGCTTTGTCAAACTTGAGGAGAATTGAGGTCTTTCATCCGCTGATAATTTTAAAGGATCTTGTCCATCTCATAACCCTTATCAAGGAGATGTCATGTAAAGGCACTACTGAAAGTGTTTGTTCGCTTGAGAAGAAGACCTTTTGGTACTTTTTGTTTAGAAAGTCGGCGGCATGGTGTTTTTCCTATTCTCCTAACATAACTGTTCCCACAGACACACGTAAATTTGTACACACAGTTAAAGTTAACATGAGAAGGGTGTCTGTCGAATTTAGCCTGCACCAAGAAGCATTTTGTCCGATAAGCAGGAACCAACTTAACTGCAGGACAGACTCTGGTTGGTGACGTACTCAGTCAGTCTTCTGTCGACTATTCCTTCAATATTGTCACCTTCAAAGTTAAGTTGAATAAAGATACTGTAATTTGTTTGGCATGTGTTAGTCTCTTCCATCGTGATACATATTATAGAGACAATACATAATAATGATTTTTACACCCCCCCCTCCTAAAATTTGTAGCATGTTTAGCAATGAGGAAGTTTAAACCACCTTTGCGCGTCTAAAAACAATTCGTCATCACATTAAACCCTGTTTTGATTGATCTTGGTTTGATACTGGGTTAGGTGTAAGTAGTATCTTCCTCCTTTGGTTTATTGATCTCCGGTGTTATTTTGACTTTCAATATAGCCTTTGAATCTGACCTACGTCTATTTTCTCACCCACTGAACTCTTTTTGTTATTTAAATTATGGAATATTAGAGGGATTTGGAATGATTTCAGTGAAGATTTCGTCATGAACTAACTGGTCAATTAGAGAGTCATTGTTAATGGTTTCGTCCCAGTCTGGAGCTCCTCAGTGGTAGATATGCACAACCCCAGGAGGGATTGAACTCGACAGTCAAACTCATTTACCATTCAACCACCCTGAGCTCTAATGAGAAGTGGTGACTAGTGAGGTTGAACACTGACTGGCAGTGGCGTTAAATTCACTCACAGAACTCCCTATGACAAGTTTCTATTTGTTTGATCAGACTGTTCAAAAGTTGTTGAATAAATACATGCATTACATTCATATGCCAGTTAACGCCGTCTCTGGCGTAGACGAGATATCCAGCTGACTGTCGATCAAAGGGCGCGTGTGCTGCTCAACAGTCCGCTCTATCCTCCTTAATGGCTGAGGCCTACCCATTGATTGTGGAAGACATGAAAAGATTAGCTGTCTTCGATCATAGGTGCCTGCGTTCTATTTCCCGTGTGAAGTGGTCTAATAGGGTGAGCAATATTGAGGTTAGGCATTAGTCGGGTGTTAGGTAAGGAGGCGAAATCAGTCGACGAGGCTGTGAAGTTACATCGACTGGAAGGTGAGGACATGTGTTACGCATGCCTAGCCATCGCCTTGCTCGACTGATGGGCGATGTTAGCTGACTTACATAGGGTCAGGTTTGAAAAGAGTTGAGCAGTGATGGTCCAACCAAAAAGGTTTCATCAATCGATGAAATCCAAATCAGTTAGTTTAAGCCAGCTAGTCACGTAGGAAGGTGTAGACTCCCTGACTTGCTGGTTGGAGTCCTTGTGACGATAAACGCCAGTGGAGGCTGGAGACAATTAGGGATACGGCTCAAACTCAGGCACTGTGGTAGATTATAACTCCATTATGGTTAAGATTTCATTTTGATAAATCACACAGTTTTATACAGTAATATTAACTGATGACATTTCGAGCACAAACTATTGCCACTCATAATCATATCAACTGGTTTTGCCTGTCTCTTTTTCAGTAGGGTATTTTATAGTCACAATCAGTCTATCTACCGCTGTTTATGTATCTTACGTGTTTTACCATCTAACTTATTTTCTTATATCTCCCTCTTGTTTATTTAGCTCAGGAATTCTCTTGGTAAAGCATTTCGTAAAAAGAGTTCATCGATCCATTCACAAAGTGATCTTGACTGTCCTACATCACCTCAGCACAGTCATACATATCATTTCCCAAGTGATAATAATAATACCTATAACTCTGATAGCCGAACTATTCTTCCACCTGATCACCCCTCAAATTTACCACAAAGTCCAACTATGGATCATAAAGGACTCCACATCGCCGTGTGTCATCATTCACAGACAAATTCCATGACAACTGCACCATCATTATTAACATCATCATCGTCAACTGGTGGGAATAATGTCTTGTCTGTATTACCAAATAATAATCAGTTGAATGGTCTGTCCCCGTCGAATTCATCCACGTCTTCTTCATCATGGAGTGCATCTGGAACAAGTGCTGGAGGAGGACAGAGTAGTGCTGGTGATAAAAATGGTAAGTCCTATACTTGAATTCCTTATTCTATCGAAATATTTCCCTTTGGTTAGCGCTTATTATTATTATAATTGTTTAATTAGGTTTCGAGTGGAACATAGACCTTCAGCTAGCCATCTCCACTTCATCGTGTTTTCCACAGGACTCCTCTCCTAAGCTTTCATCTTCTCTTCATATGATTTCCTCCATGTCATCCTCGAAGTAACTTCCAACTTATTGTCTCCCATTCTGGTCTTATTCGAGTGTCCGTCTGGTCCGCGATGACACTCAACACTATACTTAGTATGTGTTCGATCCATCCTCAGTTATTGGCATACTTTTTTGGAGGCAGGTTCTTGATTGGTTCGTTACCTGTCAGACTTCTTTGTTTGTAATCCTTTCTAGCCGGTAGCTGTTGATGAATGTCTGTGGCAGAAGCATACCAAGTTAACTCTTTTCAACGAATTTATCATCAAGCTGTACAGTCGCATGTATATGGTATTTTTAAGAAATTATATCCGGTGAGGGAATTGAATCATAAGTGTGAATGCATAAAATAATAATAATAATAATAATAGTAGTATGAAATGCAATTAAAAACTAAAATGTTTGTGATTATACTCATAGTTAAATGTCAAGTGGCAAAGTAAATTAATATCATATATAGAATAATTCATAGGATGGATAGAACTTGGTGGGGCGTGTGTGTGCAATTATAGAATTAGTAGGCAAATCCAATAAAACAAAAACGTTACGTAATATTGTGTGAAATTTAATAGCATAGAGTTTAATGTTGTAAACCAGAATTGATTTAGAATGACAAGTGGAACAAGTGAAATAATACCGGGGACAGTTCAGAATGAGAGTAGTAATAGTAACAATTGACTTAATAAGGAAGAGTATACAAGCTGAATAGACAAAATGAAAAAAATGAAAAATTGGTTGAGCTAAAATATATTTGGGGATAACCATACTTTAGCATAGAGGGAGGATTAAGACCACGAAAGTTGGAGGGGTTTAACGAACTTTTTCTGTGTACAGAGATCCATCCGTTTTGATAGCCAAAGATGGCTTCAGCAATACAGATGAGTCGGGTACTTAGTGATTTGGGTAAATTACTCTTTGCCTTGTAGATGACTTAAAAGGCGGAGGCTATAGAGAGATAGGGTACTCATTATCGACCAGATGTTCAATGATTGCGCTTCATATTGCACCACTTCCACCTCTTCGTAACCACCATACAGGATAGTGTTCTTGCACTCTCTTGGACAAAACTCGAGTCGAACGACCGATATACCTAGCTTCACACGAGCAGACGAATTGATAAATGCACATAGAGCCGGTCAACAGCGGGATCTTATCCTTCAGGTTTTTGAACCGTAATGGTCGACTGTAGATGTAGCAGGGAATGTTCTTTTCAGGGATTGTGATATCCTTCGTTTCATGATATCGGAAGCTAAATCGCTTTTTGAATTCCAAGCTCATGTAAAGTATTTTCTTGGGTGGGGATGATATATCACGTTTTGAATGTGTATTCTTTCTATTAGGATTTTCCTCAAAATATATAACTCATCTTCCACAGTATCAGGGGTACATATGCGCCGAATGCGAGTGACAAGCGATCTGACCAGGTTTAGTTTTCGACCAATGGGTACCCAGCTGTAGAAATTTGTCAGTTAAACATTCCATGACACCTTTCGATAAATCGATCCCTTCAGAGTTCCATCGGTCCTCCTTGATAAGTTCACATCGTTCTTCACTTCCCAAAAACCATATATATATACGATTGTAAAGCTTGATAATAAATTCGTTGAAAAGAGTCTCTTTGCTGAATCACCTGTTTTGATTTTCTTCAATGTGTTACAACAGGAATTTTCCATTTGTTAAATTAACTCTTCCCACTATCAGAATATATTCAAGGTATTGTAGAAATTCATTTCTCATTCAACAATTGAGTCTATATCATTTAATCTTGAAGTAAGAGACCTTACTTGTAATTCAGTCGTCGACGATTGATGTACACGAGTCGATTATCAGGTGTCAGTCAGGTAGTTTTCAATCACTGACTTCATGACTCAATGATGAAGATCAGAATTTCGCTATAGAAAACTACTGTCTTGAATTCTTCAACAGACTGTATAAATGAATGTCAGAGCTTAATGAAATCCCTAGATTCAGAGATTCATACCAACTAACTTCTAAAATTCAATACCACAATGTTGAGTCCTCTAGCCTTACTAGTCCAGCTTCGTACGTCACAGCTAAATAATTACAGATCTGATCATGAGTTGATATCAGTTAGAGAACCATTCGAAAACCACCAGAGAGTACTGGACAACTGTTTCGTCCTAGTTCTGGATTCTTCATCAACACTCACCCACTAGGGTTCGAACCTAAGACTTCCTGGTTACAAGGAGGATTGGCTGAAGTTGGAATCTATGGGCTGGTCATTGGATCGAGTCCCATTGGCTGAAAGGTGTACGGGCTCGCCTTGTAACCTGTAGGTTCTGGGTTCGACCCCTAGAAGGCACGCGCCTAGGACGAAACAGCCATCCAGTACCTCTTGCTGGTTTTCTAATGGTTCCCTAACTGCTGATATCACCTCATGATCACACTCATAACCAATCAAATCCCAGCAAACCAACACCTGATAATTAAATAATTCTATTGGTACTAATTTTATGTTGGATACGTGTCTATTCTTCGCCATGTTTATTGCTTTTTGCTGTACGAACGTGAGTGTGAAAAGACGTAGAAAGGTATCATAACTGGACTGTAAGTTATAAACGTTGAACATAAAAGGTATGAAGCGGCTAGCTGTCTTTGACTACAAATGCCGATCTCTCATGATTTGTGAGTAAACTGATAAGTTGTTGCTAGTGAGTTCCATCCACTAGGAAGTGAGGATGGATTTCCCGCCGACGACATTGGTTGGTGATCGTGCTAAAATCATGAATTGGCAGCAGTTAGAATTCATAGGCTAGCCATTGGGTCCGGTCCCAGTGGCTGAATAGTATACGAGCTTGCCTTGTAACTGGAACGTCCTGGGTCCGAGCCCCAGTGGGTGCGCACTCCCGATTAGTCCAAAACTAGGCTGATGAAACAACCGTCCAATGCTCCCTGTTTGGTTTTCAATGGTCCTCTAACTGATATCAATTCGTGGTCAAACTCGTAAAACACAAAACTAATCCTTACAAACCAAAATCTTGAAGATTTTTCAAAAGAACGAACACTAAACAAAGAATACTCTTTTCCATAACCCCTTCATCATCAGGCTTTACAGTTGTATGCATCCATAATAGTGAATGAATGAGTGTTATAACATCAAATCAATAAAATCAATAGATTACAGTTCAATAGCCTCAAAATTACAACAAACCGTATGTCAAAAAAATTAGGAATGATAATATTAAAAATTCATGAATTTATAATCTCCACTGAAGGCCTGTCAGAGCAGTAGTAGTGTCTAGCTGAACTTGCTTCTTTTGCACACATAGCACTGATCTGTCTGTCTGTTTTCGACATAGAACTTTGCACTGATGTGCGGCAGTTCAAGTCGCCACACTCCCTCCCTCCATGTACCGCACAAAGCAAGAGAAGAAAGTGGAAGAAGTGCATAATAGAGACAGTAAACAGAGGTGTGAGACAAAGGAATAGTAATAACGAAGAACAATATAGTTTCATTGGAAATTATAAGTCACAAGGAGTGGGTGCATCTGCACCAGCCATTGAGAACGATGGGTTTGAGCCATATCACCAATTGTCTCCAATCTTCATTGGTTTTTACCGTCCCAGGAAGTCTACACCTTCCGATGTGGCTTAAACTAACTGTTGTGGATTTGATTGACTGGTGCCATGTTTTTGTTTGACCTCCGCTAGCTGTTTTCTAGCCTGACCGTATATCAGCTAACATTGCTCATCGAGGAAGGCGATGCAAAGCATTGGTTGCTTGAGACGAATTGAGATAGCCTCTGCTGTTTGCAGAATGCAGTGCTTCGATTATTTTGGCAATTTATTAGGCACCCGGTAGATGAGGATAGAGAAGGATTCTTCAATGCTGGCTGGCTTTGTGACCGGTTTGCACCAGATGGTCCAATATGGAACTGTTAATGGTTTTCATTACACCTTTACTTTGTCATACTGGGAGATGTTCTCGAGTGAGCAAGCACGAAAAATCAAGTTCCTAGAGCAACGGACAATATAACTCGCTCCAGCACAGCAGAGCAGTTGAATTGGTAGATACAATTTGAAGTGGCTAGCTAGTCTAGTCTAGGTACTTCATCTTTCAATCGAGGTAGCACCATCAATCGTATAGAGAATAAGATGTGTAGTTCGCCAGCAGATTTAATATTGATCTTATTTTGAATAATACGCCTTAAAAACATTAAGCTAAACGTTATCTGCATCATTTACATTTAAAGTGTTTTCTTTTACATTTCCCGCGTTTGTTCTGTTTTTGTCGTCACGATGGAAACCTTGGAAATAAAAACATTTTGATAAAGAAAGGAAGACGAAATTTGCAGTATAAAATGATGCCGTCATTCTATTTCACAGGTTCTCATCAGCTACACACTACTACCTGAGATTACAATGGTTATATATAGATGATAATAACATACTTTAATGTTTGAGTGGTGGTAGAGAAGAGATACCATAAAATTGACGCATCTAAACGAAAGCATTACAATGTTTCTAGTTTAAGTTTTCATCATCAATTTATACGCTTTTAAAGTTGAAAAGAGGGTGGAGGGAGGGGTAAGACGGAAAACAGAAAAAATTGTTTGACAGAACAGTGTTAGCTTGTAGGTTCACATAGCAACTCAAGAAACAAAAGCGGTTA